>JAFIRS010006441.1:0-37271 GCA_018342105.1 Gonioctena quinquepunctata
ATTCCGGCGGTTGACGACCAGCATTTTCCCAACGTTTCCAATATCGACCTTGCCCCGCGGCGGAGGGGCTGGACTGTTCTCCGAACATCTTCTGGGGATGACCTCATCGCTGTCGACGGCAACGGCGAACGACAGGTCCGGCCTGGGTTCGTTACTCCATGAATCAGGATGTACCTCCTCCTCCAATCGCTGCCAGGATAATCCATGAATCAGGAACTATTTAGATGGGGAAATCAGCACTTGGACCCCTTGGATATGTTATCATTAAGGTATTTGGTTTGTTTACCAAAATGATGGGATTATTCCAATTTTCTTTTAGTAAAAAATTTTGCGTGGCATCCGCTTGGAAATTTATTTTCGATCTCCTTAAAGCTTTGTTTTCATCGCCTAGATCCATCTTTTTTCTCCTTTTTTTTTTCATTTGAATTTCTGAATTGGTGCACTAAATTGTCACTTTTCACTGTTTATATTTATATTGCATAATTTATATATACAATTATTTTTCCACTCTTATCATTATTTACAAATTTCAATAATAATTGCTTCTGATACGATCTCATTGCTACTCTCCCACAATTTCCAATTTTACATCTGACCATCTATTCCCTGATTGGCTATTTTATAAAGACATTTGCTGTTATATCTTTGGCTACTTTTGTTGCTACGTTTCATATACTGTATGTTTCAAATTTATTAATGTGTTGATGACTGTTTATTCCTGAAAATTTTGTAAATTTAGACTTTTTATTGTCTTTTGAGCAATTATGAGTTATAATAATTTTGACAGTGTATGAAATTGATTGTTTTATAGTATTTTGACATTTTTATCTATCCATATTCTACCTAGGCTCACAATATACATAGAATTCCAAAAGTTATTCACAAACAAACTCTTGAAACCATTAACTATCTAGTAATTATTCTTTTTGTGGGTTTTTCGTCTTTTAAAATTTACAACTGGCATAACATAACATAACAATATGTATGTTGTATATATGTCTCTGGCGTTTCAGCTTGGAACCAGTGATATCCTCATCTCATTATATATATATATATATATATATATATATATATATATATTTATATATATATATATATATATATATTTATATATATATATATATATATATATATATATATATATATATATATATATATATATATATATATATATATATATATATATATATAATGAGATGAGGATATCACTGGTTCCAAGCTGAAACGCCAGAGACATATATACAACATACAGTTCTAGCCATCCGAAATGAAGGTATATGCATACACACTGGTATTCCACGAACATATGTTGACTTAAACGTTCTCCGTGAAGTAGCTTCTATCATCGCCTGTCAAAAATCCATTGGACACTAGGTTCCCACATACTGGCAGTCCAAAACACTAGCACTCTACTAATACTTATTACCACTCCGAACTTGAGAACAACTCGACGACAAGTCTGATAGGTAGAGTACGACTATACAACGCGAACTCCAGAACGACGACTGGTCACTCACGACTCCAACTCAGCATACACCCGAACTGAACTCTCTATAAATTGGAAATGCGTCTTTTCAATAGTACGCTGACCGTGAGCTCATGTCAGACATATCTTGGCAGGGCGCAATGATTGGCCGGGATCTTTGATATTCGTACTTGCCATCTAAAACTGTTTTAAGTCTTACCATGGTTCGATTAGCGTCTATCTCATATGTATGAATTCCATTCTCTGGCATATTTCGTCAATATAAATGGGTTGTACAATATGGAATAGCATACATATGCTGGAGATATCAGCCTTACGAGCTTGTCTGTGTGAGTGTGTTTTAAGCATTCATTGGAAAACACAATGAGAAGAGGATCATGATGTCATTTTTTAATAAAGAATAATCCATCAAATAAGACACTTGAATACAAGAAAATAAATAACTCATCGATACACTCTGGTATGTATCCTCTGGAAACAAACATGAAATAACTCAAATTGCCTAAGAGGGAATGTTAGAATTCTAAAATATTCCTCATGCATTTTTGGCCTTATGAGAAGAACTTGAATTCAAAATAGTATTCAGGAGTACATTACAACAGGCATATTCTCGATCCTGCAAAGAAAATCATGTATTCAACATTAATAATTGCTGGAAGGACAATAATTGAATCGCACCTACAATGTTAGTTCTTCGGTCGAAGGTTCCTATGGGATCAAAAATTGGTAATAATTGTTTAGTCCTCATTCGAATGCTCCTGTAAAAGAATGCAATCAGGATAATAATTCCTGTAATTATCCCCGAGATTTTTACAATCTCTAGAAGTAGGTATGGTAGGCCAGTAGATTTGGACAATCAATTAACATTAATTCCAAAAGTTTTCAAACTTCAATGGTATGTTAGTACATTAATGAAAACAAACTATAAAATTTTGCAGAAGTCTGCGATGAACAGAACATTGTATTTATTGCAAAAAACGTTTTTATGCTTTATTTTTGCACTGAAAATTGCAAAAGTTCTGCAAACTAGGCATACCTATAGTAATGGTATTTTACAACATGCATTAAGTTTGCAACCTTGTTAAAATTACGGAACCTTGTCATTGTAATTCGTTTGAAAAAATTACACAAAAGTTCTGCAAATTGGATAAGTGAACGAAAACAAAGTTCAACATATTCACGTATATTTGCAACCAATTCTGAAAACCGCATCATTTATTTATCAAACTTTTTTATCGACGCTCCCATTTTCGATACACACAAGTATTGAAATAATTTCAAAAGTGTTTTATTGTGGTTGCAAATAAAGAGAATATCGATCTCAGTGGATATGTAACTTTGCAACTTCATATGAAAAACGGAACCTATTTACAACTTCTGAAATAATTGCAAAAGTTCTACAAATTGCAATTTGAATCACGACTAGTATTTTACGTGACGCAAGAGATTTGCAACCGTCACTGTTCAACGGAATATTTTTTTTATATAATTCATTTGTTTGTTTTATAATTTGGCTATAAATTGTAAACATTGTGCAAATAGGTTCAAGATATATATTAGACCGACATATGTCCGCAGTGGTCCAGTTAAATACTTGATTATCCATCGCGTATTTCTGTTATATTTTGTACTGGTTGACTGAAATTGCATCCGAAGAATAATACCGTTACGTAGTTAACCATTACAAAATTTGAAAGAAATTAATAATCTCAGAAGCAATCACTGTATGCGACCAATCAGCGAATAAATTTGAAAGAGTACAAAATTTTACTGAATTCTAGTAAAAGACTATTGGAAAATATTAATTTTTATCGCATTAGAAACGACTTGCAATTATTCTTCATTTAAAATTTTCACTTGTCACAACATAGAAATCGACGAGATTTTAAAATAAATAATCGATGCTCTATGGAAGTTACGATATTAAAACGTTATAGATTGTAAATTATACACTAATTTCATTTTCAAGAAACGTTGCTGGAAAATAAAAATATGTGAAATCGATATTAAATCTCAAATGTAATTTTTACAGATACGAATTCTTCGAAATAAATAAAATTATAATTTACCTTTCCACTCGACTTTCTTATTCCAATTGTGGACTGAAATCAAAACGTAAGAATCATTTTCTGGTTTTTTAAAAAAATTTAAAATAAAGAGGGGAACAAAATTGGTGGGCAATTCTATTTCAGTTGTAGTTCCAGGACTATTAGAAGAATGTGCGTTGTTTTTGGTTAGTTTAGTTTGCCATAAAAATACAATTGTCAGTCTCCTTGTTATTCTGGTAATACCTAAATCATGTTACTAAACTGCTGTGCATTTATTACTCTGTAAACAAAACACTGTGACGTAACAGAATTGTAGGTTGATGGTACTAATGTACAACTGTTTGACGTCCATTTTTTGATGAATCAAGAAAATTATGAAAACATGTCGAGAGATTCTCAATCCTCCATCAAACGTACTCAGAGTATTTTCTTATGTAAATTTATAATTGTAATATGATGTTTTGAATTCACATCGAAAACGTTAGCTTTCAATTGAATGATTTCACCTACCGTTGACGAGCTTCTCTTTGGTCGATAGTTAACTTGGAAACACATTGAATGTCGTTTATTAGGTATATCAAATTTTTTATTATTCAGATAACACAGGTGTTGCAAAAATAAAATAAAAATTAATTTCTAATGTTCCGCATTGTAACATAGTTCGTAAATTATTATACTGCCACCAATTGGTGAAATGAGTTGTCTGCCCGATTCAAAAAACTTTTCTTTTTTTTGGTAGAGTACAAATAAGAAATTTTATTTTTTTTTATTTTACCCCCATTGCCGTGTTGCAGACAAGGTTGCAAATTAATGAAAACATTGTACGTCAGGACATCTCCATTTGCAACCATTATTTGGAACTTTTGTAATAATTCCGATACTCATTTCAATAAAAAATAACAATTTTATGAAAAAATATATTTTTTGTTTGACCCAAGAGGTTGCAAATTAAAGCTCTTCTGAAGAACATTATTTTAGTTATTTTTTCGAGTTTGCAGAACTTTTGGAATTTTCATAAAAAAATTAGGACCAACAAAATTTTTTTTTCGATAAAACGAACATCTCCATTTTGTTTGAATGGTTATAAATTCATCAGATGATGTTAATTGCTATTTTTCAAACCTTCAAGAGTTTGCAGAACTTTTGCAAATTTTTTCGCGCTAATAATGTGAAAATTAAAAAAATCCTGTTTTTCAACATCTTCCGTTTAGACTAAATATCATATAAGAGTTCTCTTCACTCTACTGAAGTTTTGAAACTTTTGTAATTATTATTGAATTGTGGGAAAATAATGTCTATCTCTGGCCTATGAGATTCATACCCGCGTGATGAAATGTTTGGATAAGTAATTCATGAATATGAAAATGGTGAATATTTTTGAAATATAGAACTAACTGCATCGGAATCTTTCCTGCAAGAATATTCAAATTCGACACTGCGTGTCTGGGAAATGATGTACAATTTTCATGGGAATTTTAATTTTCCTAAAGGCATATGATAGATCCCTTAAGTGCTCCCAATGTAACTTTGGTAAAAAAAAATGAGAAATGATGATTTTTGTGACATTACCTCAACTAGAAAATAAGTACCATGATTATCAAATCAAGGTAGTAACCATGGCTGAGAAATTGCTAGAACTTATGCATTTATAGGGAGTTCGAAAGAGTCATCAGCAATTTTCCAATATCGGAGTATTTCAATCAACTGTGATTTATGAATTATCTTTCACTTTTGTTTCAGGTCAATTTATATGTGTATGTTCAACTTATAAATATATTTTTCATTATTGACATGTCATTCATTATTAACTTCCATAGTGCTGCATTATTCCTTCATTGTTTCCTTTTGGCAAATGATTCCAAATCATTAACAATTTTCGAGGACATGGCGTTCAACATACGCCAGAAAATTCAGCAGTAGTCGAACATTGAGAAATAATCCAACTATTTGTCTCATCTGCGTGACCCGCTATGTCTACCGAGTGAATGGAACACTTCACAAAAAAAAAACAATGTGGGTAGAATATTTGGCCGATCAAATCCAATGAAACTGTTTATATGCAGAGAGATTTTACCAAAATAATTTGGAATTTTCACCTCGAAGAAATATAAACACACATTTATATCACAGAAGTTTATACTTGTTACTGATAAATTGAATATATATATATATATATATATATATATATACATATATACATATATATATACATATATATATTCTAGCGGACCCGACAGACGTTGTCCTGTCCAAATTTCTATGTTCCCTAAAATGTTTTTCCCGAAAACTCTCGTCCTCGTAGAATTTATTTTTTTCTATGTTTTCTTTTATGTTGTTCTATCTAGATTATGCTTTTGAGTCCTTCCACTTCCTGTTGTCCCGTTATCTCGTTTTCCCGTTATCCCGTTATCCCATTTTCCTGTTACCCCTTTTTTCTTTATCTCGTTATCCCCTTATCCTGTAATCCCGTTATCTCGTTTTTTCGTTATCCCGTATTCCCCTTATCCCGTTATCTCGTTATCTCATTTTCCTGTTATCCCATTTTTCCTTTATCCCGTTATCCCGTTTTCCCCTTATCTCCTTATCCTGTCATCCCGTTTTCCCGTTTTTTCGTTATCTCGTTATTCCTGTTATCACGTTTTCCTGTTATCCCGTTCTTTATTTATCCCGTTTTTCCGTTTCCCGTTATTCCCTTATCCTGTCATCCTGTTATCCCGTTTTTCCGTTATCCCGTTATTCCCGTTATCCCGTTTTCCTGTTATCCCGTTTTTTCTATAAAATAAAAAAAAATAAAAAATAGGGGTTGATCGGAGAAGGGTGAAAATTAAGAGCAATATGAATTTTTTTATTTCAAGTCATGACAAAATAAAAATAAAAATCCTGCGAAAAAATAGGGGTTGATCGTAGAAGGGTGAAAATTCAGGGTTGTATGTATTTTTGGATGTTGTATCATAAAAAAATAAAAACAATATTTTTTTTCCAAAAAATAAAAACAAATTAACCACCCTTGACATTTAGGAGGATGATTTGTGAATCTTAACCATCCAGGGCGCCACTCGAACGCATACAAAAAAAATATTCAAATCTGCCCAGCCGTTTATAGATAAATAACCTAGATACCGACTGCAGCGCCATCTGCCGGGCCGACTTGTGAATCTAAACCATCCAGGGCGCCACCCAAACGCATACAAAAAAAATTATTCAGATCGGTCCAGCCGTTAAGGAGGATTTCACTGCCACACACGTACAGTAGAATTATATATATAAAGATATATATATATATATATATTTATATTTATATGTATTGATAATATAACAAATTATTTTGTTATTATTTCGCCTCACGTTTTGGGTGCCAATTGTAATATAATTTGCAAATATAAATTGTTGTTATAAAATGAAGATTGCTAATAATTTCCACTCTTCGTTGTGAGCCAAATTGTTATGATATAGATAAGTATTTTCGCCCTGTATAATATGTTTTGTGATGTAATAATAATTGCTAGCTAACGTCACAGTTCTCTCGTCACGTTGCTGCCAATTGTTATCATTTTTCTTACCACGACTAAACTCAATTGGTACTCCTCTCGTCTCAGATAGCCGGTTCAGGCAGATTGAGCCACTAAGTACTGCTTGATGTCAAGTCTGTGTTTATAAATGTGATTGCTGATAACTGTGGAAAACAAAACGACAAAGTATCAAAAGCAATTATTTCCTTTATTCAGGAAAACTTAATTTTCCTGGCCTACGATAGATAACTCCTCTAAGGTGAATCTACAAATATTCATGAATAATCATGAGAAACAGGTCATGGATAACTAGACACAACCTCACTTTTACCTGGACAGTGAAAATTTCTTTAATAGTTCAAAATCAAATGAAATAAAAGTTCTTCTGATGGGATATGAGTTATTAGTGAAATTGTTCAGTTCCGTGACGTGCACTAGGAAAGTTTATACATGTCGCTGGAACTGTCGCTGTTCAAGATACACCCGGATTTGGATTCTCTTTCACTCCAATGCTCTCAGGAACTTCAATACCAAATAGAAGGAACCATACCAATCCAAATATCAGCTTTCGAATACTTGTATATGGTGTACAAATAAGGTAATGTTGGTTTTCTGTTTATAATGTTGAAATTTATGAATTTTTATTTCCCCCAAATAAAACGTGGCATTCGTTTTTAAATTATTTTCGGTCTCCTCATGGCTTTGTTTTTCGTTACTTGGATACCATCTTTTTCTCATTCCTTTTGATTTGAATTTTTGAATTCGCGCACTATGTTCTCACATTTTCACTGTTTGGGGTTATTTGTCAAAACTTATAAATGAATCTATTTTTTCCTTTCTTACAGACTATTTACAGTATTCAATCATAATTGTCTCTGACACTTTTCCGTTCTTATTTTCTCACAATTTCAAATCATTTGACCATACTGTTCCCTGATTGGCTATTGTCATCAAGAAGTTTGTTGTTCTCCCATTGGCTATTTTTAGTTACATACAATTTCATATACTGTATGTTTCAAGCTTATAATTTTGTTTATCACATTTTATTCAGGATGATTTTGTAAATCTAGACCTTTCTTGTTATCTTTTGAATAATTTTGGGTTGTAATCATTATGACAGTGTATAAAATTGATTGTATTATAGTATTTGAATATTTTCATCTATTCATATTATACAGAGGCTTAATAAAGGAAATAGAATTTCAAAATATGTAAAACAATCTCTTGAAATTAATATCTATTAAGTAATTATTCTTTTGTGGGTTTTTCCTTTTAATATATATAACTGGTTTTTCATAACATGACAATATATATATATATATATATATATATATATATATATATATATATATATATATATTTTATATATATCTAAAAATTTATTAAATAATTATTATATTAGTTAATTTTATTAGTATCGTAATGCTTGTTATTTTACAATTTTCTTTACTTTTTTCACTACTATAGAACCTATACTATGCTTTGGTCGATACATATCTATGAAGAGAGCATTCCTGAAGCAGTTCTGATATCAAAATTCTATATCCAACAATACATCTAACAAAAATCCACGATTAAATTATATCAAAATTGAAATTTCTAGCAAACATAACGAATAGATTATAAAATGCATAAAAAATAGTATGTAAGAGTTAATTAGATATCATTCATAAAATCATTAACATTAATTAGAATAGCAAATAATTCGGTAGAAAGTGATATAAACTTGGAAATCAGTGAAAAAATAAAAATTGGTGGGTGTTACTATGGAACGGGATAACAAGTTCTAGGAAGATTGAAAAAGGTACGAGAAAGTGAAGCCACGTACTAAATTTGAAAAGAAGTTTTTACCCATAATATAAGAAAACCTGATATAAAATTGCCGAACGAGGAAGATTTCTTGAAAGGCTGATCGGAGGAAGCACATAGTAAATAAAAATTCCACCTACCTGGTCCAGAAAATAAATCCTTGGAAGGAGTGCAGGTGAGCTGTCAGTGAGATCCCTGAAACACGTCCACGGGACTGGAAACGTCAACAGAAACGCAGCTACAAGGTATTCAATAACTGAACTCACCTAAGTGCAACTTTTCACATAAAACCAAGAACTTTAAGTATTCTCAACCATTGGTTATTTTGTTTTGGGTTGAACAACCATAAAATTCCATACCCAAAAGACTGATAATACGTTCAAACTTCCTTCATTAAATTTTCATTATCACAAACATCAAACTGCACTATTTTTTTGTCATTGTTTTGCTAGTATAAGGTAGCTATCGCAGGGTAGGGTATATTTAAGTTTTCATCTGAATGAAGTCAACTACTTTGATTATTCTCTGCAAATCTGTGTTTATTTTTCAATTTCTAACTTTACTTGTCTCCACTGTACAGTTTTCATCATTGAATCGATAGTGCCATAGTAGGCAACCCTGATTACAGGAACCAACTACTGGGAAGGAGTTTACATGTTCATATGCGTACCTGACTGAGCTGGAATAAGGTAAAAGGTTTTGAAAAGAAAAAGGTAACAAAACATAGCCGGTATTTTTCATTTGTTATGATAGGGTTTCAGAAATCAAAATCTGTGAAATAAATTTGAAGAAATATATAGATATTAAAAATCATATACACAACACATTTTATTTACAATATATATATATATATATATATATATATATATATATATATATAAATATATATAATCAGAGAACTGCTTGTCTGCCTTTGTTCTTCATTGAATTATCCAATATTCATTATCCTTATCACCATTATCATGAAGATATACGAATAATATGTTTTTTCGACTAATATTCAGCCACCTCATGGAATTGAAATGTGGTACTTTACTGGTATTAAAATATTCAACCACTAACTAGATGGCTTTGAGATTGAACAGTCATTGTTTTTTATTGAAAGAAACTCCAAATAATGCCTCCAACGAACTCTATATTTGAGGAAAAAATCGCTCGAACTCCACCTTTGATAAAAAACGATGAGAATTATAATAATATTACTGATAGTAGAATTCGTTCGGTGCATTCAATATATTTTCAGTAATGAAGCTCGGAATATACACTGAACATTCCTCGGATAAACATCGAAAGCAAGCAATGTAATGAGGTCAACTTGCTCAGCATAAAAAATATAATAAATAAGAAAATCCTTCAACCGAACTTGCTCGAAAGCAAATGTCACTGAATATTGTTTTTTAAATACATTATATATCATTTTTCATTTTGATAAGTTCTATTCATTTCCGTTGAGAATTCACATTCCGATTTTAATAACCGATATTACTACCATTGAAACACAATAGAATGTGCGGGTGCCATGAAGAATCACAGCATTGAAACGAAAATGGTTTTTCCAATAGTTCTGGATGATTATGCCTTCCACAACAAAGTTGATGCTTTTATTATTGTGTTTGTGAAAACTTTCATATAATTGGGAACTTCAATTTTTTCCCGTTCGTTGATTTGCTATTTCGATCCATATTCACCCAAAAAAAGTTTTGATATTTTTCTAACTAACGAATACTTTATCGACCAAAGCAAGAAGAGTTCGAATACTTCGAATATTGGGGTCAGAAAACACTACTTTATTGAAACATACGTTGCATTTGGAAGATAACCGTGATAATCATTTCACCAAAGCAGGGAGATTGACCAAATTATATGTATTTAACCAATAATCAATAGAAATAAGCTAACTCCAGACTATCACTTCGGTTTTAAAGAAAATTGTGCATTTCGGCATATGGTTTGCTGGTAATTTTGTATGTTAGATATTATGATTAATTCCATATCGGATACCAGCTGGTACCCATGACTTCGTCCGCGTGAAATTTTTTATTTTTTTAAATATATTTCCTTTGTATTTTTACCAATTTTTATGACCTCACCTTGAGAGCTAACGGAACTCTCATACAAACTTTCCCCCCTTCCCAATTCCACCTCTCCAGGGGTTGAATTTCTAAAACCACTGAACTATGTAGTTCTTTATCTGTTAAAAAGATCTGAAATACCAATTTTCATGAGCCTAACTTAAAAACTATCGAAACCCTCATACAGATTTTCACACCCCCCACACCGCATTGGGGGTTGAAATTCTAAAAACACTGGAACATATATTTTTATTCTCGCAACAAAGACCTGAAATACGAATTTTCATTACTCCCACAGAACCCCCATACAAATTTTCTCTCCCCATCTCACCCCTTTGAGGGTTGAATTTCCAAAAACACTGGAACATATATTTTTTTTCTCGGCAACAAAGACCTGAAATACGAATTTCCATTACTCCCACTCAATAACTAACGGTATTCCTATACAAACTTGTAACCCCAACTGTGTAACTTGTGTAGGTTGAATTTAAAAAACCCTGAAATACGTGTTTCTTCATTTGAAAATAAAAGCCTAAATAGGGTAAGTCGAGGAAAGATGCCGCAGAAGGTGAGATGGTGCAATGGTTTTACAGCGCCACCGCTAGTGTTGAAGATGAGCGTCTGCGCTCTGAAGTTCTTCAGTTCATAGTAAACAAGCGGCCGTACAGTTTGTGTTTACCGGTTAAAAGCCTATTGAAAAATCTTTTTATATGTGATCCGGTGGGGACCAAATTATTTTTCCGAATTTCTTCTTCACGCCAGTGAACATCAAATTTTATAATAATTTAAATCACTCTATCGTCTCAGGTAAGTAAAAACATTCAAGTTTTGATGTATAACCATCTCCTCTCACAACGAGGATAGATGGTTCACATATTTTCGAGGTGAGATGGCTTATTAAAATTTCTTTTTTTTTTCAGTATGCCTGCAAAATACAAGCGCACTGGAAGTTGTTCCAGGGCTAGTTGGACCGAACAACAGTTAACTGCAGCCATTGAAGCGGTTAATGAAAATATAATGGGAATGAATTATGCTGCTCGAAATTTTGGGGTACCGGCAACCACTCTACGAAAAAGAAAATTGAAGAAAAATGTGAAGAAAGGTCCTCTTGGACCCTCCTCCATATTAGGCGAAGCTGCTGAAGAAAAATTGGCCCAACATATCCTAAAACTCTAAAAAAACGGTTTTGCTCCTACTCGAACCGACGTGCGAAGTAAGGCTTTCAAATTGACCGAACAGCTGGGCATTAAACATCGTTTCAATAAGGAATCGAGATTAGCTGGTTTTACATGGCTTGAGTTATTTCTGCAGAGAAACCCAAGGCTATCAGTCAGAAAAGCAGAAGAGGTCTCCGTTAATCGATCCTTGGGTATGAACAAAAAAGACGTTGAGGCTTATTTTCAGCTGCTAGGAAATATTCTGACCGAAAACGATCTTATCAATAAACCTGGACATATTATAATATGGACGAAACTGGTTTACAGCTGAATAATAGGCCAGGGCATGTCATTGTTCAGAAAGGATCTAAAAACATCGCAAGTATCAGCTCCGGTGAAAAGGGAGAAACCATCACGGTTATAACCTGTTGTAACGAAGAAGGCGTTTTTATTCCCCCTACCTGCGTAATGAAAGGCAAAAATAAAAAACAAGAGTTTGAGGATGAGATGCCCCCGGGATCCTCGGTCTACATGTCGAAAAAGTCAGCCTATGTCAACAGTGATATATTTTTTCAGTGGCTTAAGGACCAGTTTGTTCCCAGAAAACCGACAGGAGCAGTTTTGTTATTGCTTGATGGTCATGCTTCACACTGTAGTAACGTTGAGATGCTAGAATACTGTGTTGACCACATCATATTGCTGTGCTCACCAAGTCATACGACACAATTTTTACAACCGTTAGATAGATGTTTTATCAGATCGTTTAAATTAAACTACTACTCAGCTTGCAATTTATACATTAAAAATAACTCAGGGCGAAAAATCATCAGATTACAATTTGGCAACAAGTTACTTGCTGAAGGATGGAATGAGTCTGCAACTGTAAACAATGGAACTTCGGCATTTGAGGCAACAGGAATTGTGCCATTCAACCCTTCAGCTATCCCAGATGACGCTTATTTGACTGAAAACAGTATCATACTTCAGGTCTCTGATGCAGTTGAAAATAAACAAAATACTGAAGAGAGTTCTCAAAGTTTGAATACAGCTGATGACAATCAACAACCTGGCTGCAGTTGGCAGACTGTAGGTGAAACGGTACCAGAAAAACAAATTGAACCGCCTGCAGAAACTAATGCAAATACTCCTGTCAAATGTACCCCTGGCAAAATACTGGACATGATCTCACCAGTTCCGGTTGTTTCTGCTGCCATTAATTCGCTTCGAGCCCGGAGCAAGCAGCTGGCAGAAATTCTAACCACATAAACAACAATTGGCGAAAAAAAGAAGAAAGCGACTAAGAAAACACAGAAAAAAAAAGACCAGTAAATCAGAACCAGTTATGAAGAAATCAAAAGTGAACAAAAAGAATACTAAGAAAGCTCCCAAACGTGACTCATCTTCAGACGAAGAACTAGAAGCACCTACATTGGATGACTCTTCAGATGATATGGACGACGCTGACGAGTCTTGCGCAGGTTATGGCGAAACGTATTCCCAAACCACAAAATTTGACGATTGGGTTAATTGCTTGCGTTGCTCCAAATGGTTTCACGATTCTTGCTCCAAGTTTGTTAACTTTTGCCATGACTGTGGTGTTGTTGTATGCAAAACAAAGTGACAGTTAGGCCAAAATATCTTTTGTTTTCAGTTGCGCCATCTCACCTCACCACTGTGGGGGAGATGGTTTTTGTTAACTTTTTTATTTTTTTTATAAACCATAAGTTTACTTTTTTTATGAATTTTAGTATTGGGCACATGTTCCTAAACTCAATAAAGATTCGTTATGGAAATTAATAGCAATTTCAATTCAACGTTTAAACATGCTAACATGAATTTTCAAAACCTGGGCCATCTATCCTCGAATTTCCATAACTCTAAATTCAACCGCCCTTCTCATCTCCTTATCATCCCTTTAGGGCTGGAATATCGAAAGAAATTCCAAACATTTGATGCATAATTGTAGCCATAATTCAAAATTAACGATTGTTTTGCGCAACTTGAGTTGTCTGTAGCTTGGAGAAGGTGAATTTCAGGACAAATATTTATAGGAAAAAAGTCTTATGCTGACCCCAGGAATATGCCCTTGAAATATTTGTATTGAATAGATGGAATGGTATATGTACAGATAGAAACCAATGTCTGATGTTCCGATGTTGATAGTTTTTCAAGATATAAATTATCGTGGATCTTTCAATTCACAGAAAAATCTTTCACATAATATCTAGCAGATGTAGTTCAATGTCCAGCGTGGCTTAAGCCGGGAAAGTAGTTGTTTTCTGTTAGACATTCACAGAAATTAAATTCAATCTGATCGTGGATTTCTCAATTCACAGAAAAATATTTCTTTCAATATTTAATTGAGAATGTTTCCCTTTTCAACATAAATTTTCAATATTGCATAAACCTTCCCAATGCCCTGTTTATATATTAGCATATGTGTGAAATCACCTGAGACAGATGACTAGAGTGCTTAGTTTTGGATCGAGGTTATCGTAAATATATGGGAAATTGTATATTCAACTTCCGCTGTACTTAATAATAATAATAATAATAATCGCTTTCATTGATAGACGGATGGTGAACAAAAGGAACTTGTGACTAAATCAAAACTATCAAAAGTCAGAGTTAGCTTTGGTTCGAACTCAGTGGTGAGTTGAACAAGTGCTTTCTACTCAACCTATGGAGTCTAGTATTGAACTAACCTAAAACTACGTGAATAACTGAATATAAAGTATCAATAAATCTACTTGGAATTATTATGAATGAAGTATATAAAGTATTAAAATTAAACAGAGAGTATAATAGCATCATTAAGATATTTCCCCTGAAAATTTTTTGACAGTTCTAACATCCATTCAAATTTTGTCATTTTGTGCCATATGAAACAATTTCACCCAATCATGTCAACATTACACTGACTATTCCACGCACCTTGGAATTTTCACAAAATCTGACCAATCAAAAACCAGAGACAGCTTGTATTATCGCGAAAACACCAGCTGTCTTTCAATTCTGATTGGTCTATCAGCATGGTGTTTTCAACGACGTAACCATGGATACGGATCGCAATGCAAAGTTTGACAGTTTGACCAAAAATAATTGTAGCTGCAAACGTCAGAATGAGTCGCTTCGGTGCTACTTCAAATGAAGTAATAAACCACAATTTTGAAGTAAATATACCCAGTAACAAAAAAATCAAAATCTTATATATGGAGACAATTTATGACGTTCTGTGCGGAACGCAACTACAAATTAGATGCAGAAAATAGCAACGAAAGATTAGCATTCATTCTAAAAGATTGGGCATTCAATATGCGAAAAATTGATGGTAGTGATTACAAGGATGGTAGTGATTACAACCATATGGAACACTAATGCAAAATTAGTACAAGAAAAAAATATTTTTGTGAGTATCAGAGACATATTGATCCCTTCAAAATATAATGTTCAAGGAGGCGAGGGCGGCTCGAAATAGAAAAAAAAATTATTGCAAGCTGTACGAAAAAAAATAAAATGAGTTCTGTCGCTATGACTACAGATGAATATAGAAATATGTGCTTACAATGGGACGAAGACACGCCAGAGGACTCAAAGAAGTTTTTCCACATAGCTGCGTAGAACTAGCTTGGAGAGGTAACGAAGCAACGTTTTACAAGTTACATTTTTTTCAAGGGAGAGACTGACAACAAAGGCTGTTCAACAAACAGAATTGCATATAACCCGATATTCTCCAAAACCCGCCACGGTGGTGATAAAAACTGTGCAGATACTAAATGGTTACTAAAATTTGAAAAATCCTGAAATGTGTCCTGTGAGATTATACCGGAAACTTATATCGAAAGGGAATTATTACCAATGACAGACTTTTTCTGACAGTGAATGGCAAGTGGAATAAATATAATAATAATAATTGGTACAAGAATTGCCCTATTGGTATCAATACAATATCAAAACTATCTGCAGAAAGATAGGATTAGATACTAGAAAACTAAAAATAACAAATCACTCTAATCGTGCCACTGCAGTTAGTCAGTTACTACAATCCGGCGTTAGTGAACAACAAGCTATGGAAATTACTGGACATGGAAGTTCGAACTCGATGAAGCCGTATTTACATCTTAGTGCTGAAAATCATCAGAATATAGTGAATACTTTTAGGAGTACTTCAAGTACATCAAGTAATAATACCAACAATACATTGTAGCCACCTAATAACGGTCATACTATTCAAATTTATTGTTATAGGTAACAAATTATAATTGAAACAAATCGTTTAATTATGTTCGTGTTCATAAAAAATTATTTATTGTTATAGGTAACAAATTATAATTGAAACAAATCGTTTATAGTTTAAATAAATATTTCATGCTTATGATTAAATTTTAATTATTTATTATTATTAAATTTCTTCCACTCATTCTGCCGAATTTACATTTTTTTACCTTTCATTTTGTTCGTGAAATAGTCTAATGAAATACCACTCGTGATTGAATTTATCTTATAAGTCTGTCTCTTATTTCTAAACTCAACTGAGTTGCTTGAAGAAAACACCACTCGTCCTGCGGACTCGTGGTGTTTTCAAGCAACTCAGTTTCGTTTAGAAATAAATCGACGAACTTATCGAGAAATTCAGTCACTAGTGGTATACTACTGATAATTGCATTCAGTGCAATTATCAATCACTATGACAACACGATTGAGTTTGACAAATTCATTCCAAGTAAATTTCAAAATGTCACGTTTTGGCAATGCGAATGTTCGAAGTATAAATGCGCTAATCAAAGAAAACATTCCCAGAAATAGTACCTACAGTCACAAATATATTTGGGGAATATTTATGGAATTTTGCTGCGAACGAGAATATGAATTAAATGAACATAGAAGCTTAGAAGAATTGGCATTGATACTAAAAGATTGGGCGGTCAATATGAGAAAGAAAGACGGGACCGAATTTAAAGAAGCAACGGTGAAGACAATGTGGAACGTTTCGTGCAAACTTTTGCAAGAAAAGTACTATAATGACTATAATATTATAATTGACCCGTTTAACAATATAGTATTTAAACCAGCTCGAGATGCCCGCGATGCAATCAGGAAGAAACTACAAGCAGATCCATGTAAACGTAAGTCCAATTCTGTTTTGTTAAATTTGTCTGAAGTTAACAAAATAATATTGCTATGGGATGAAAATACTCCGAAGGTCTTATGCGTGAATTTTACCCTATTGCTGATGTAGAATTAGCGTTGCGAGGAAGAGAGGCAGTTGCTTGTCTGTTGGATTTTTTCAAAGCGAGAAGAATAACGATGACTCTCCAACAAATCGCATTGAATACAATCCGGTGTTCAGTAAAACGTGCCAAGGTGGTTCTAAAAGCTGTACAAGTAGTGAATGGTTGGTTTCCAATGGTGAAAGACTAAGCTGCCCTGTATGTCTTATTCATAAACTGATATCAAAACGAGGCGACAATATAACCTCACCACGACTGTTTTTGAAACCAAATCGACACTAGAGAAATGAAACTGACAAATGGTATGATAATGTACCTGTTGGAAGAAATACAATAAATGGATGGACTGAATCTGCTGCTGAGGTAATTGGCTTGAATGTAAAGGACAAAAAGTTAACAAATCACGCGAATAGATCAACTGCTGTTTGCGAATTGGCAAGAAGTGGCGTAGAAGAACAACAATTGCTGAAATTTACTGGTCATAGCAATCAAAATTCTATAAAACCATACTTAAATCTCGATCAAGAACACCACAACAAGATCATAAATATTATGCGTGGTAATAGATCTTCTATAGTAGAGAACAGCAACGAATCCAATGTTAAGTTGAATTTTAATAATTGTACTTCCACTAACTATACTTTTGATAAAATAATAAATGTTTCATTGTGATGAGTTATAAATTTTTTTGTTTAAAAAAATTTTCCGCCGAATATCCCTTGGACATTGACAAATACCTCATAATTTTATGACAAATTGGTCAATCTCGGTCAAGGAACGAGCTTTCGATTGTCATAAAATTATCTCGTCTATCATCAATGTCCTAGGGATATTACCACTGATAATAGACTATTTTGAGTCTGCTTTTGAAACATGCAGTGGATAATGTTTTGAACCGTTCCGGAATCCTATTGTAAAGCCGAGTTATAGTGAAGGAAAATGACGATTGAAACTGGGCTGTGGAGTGCAGAGGTGGCGTCAGTCGAGATTGTAGCCGAATATTAATGTTGTGCAAGACCGTGCGAAAGGTAATTTTGTCATACAAGTAAAGTGGTTTATTTAAAGTTTTTAATTTATGAAATAAAGTGCATAGATAAAGTATTCTTCTTTTTTCGGTATTGAGCCATCCGAGTTCATGGAGAGGAGAAGAGATGAGATTTCGTCTGCTGAGTCCGCAGATTAGAGTACACAAGAATTCTGGACCGATTGAATTCACTGGGAGTCTCTTTTGGTGATAGCAGGACCGTAGGTAGCGTCAGCGTAATTCAAGTGTGATAGAATTAGCGACTCACAAAGAGTTTTTTAACTTTTCATCTAGCATTTTTCTGTTGGAATATATCAATTCAAGGTTACAGAAAGCTCTCCGAACGAGGAAATTGACATGGCCACTGAAATTGAAGAAGGAATCAAGAATAACACCTAGGTTTTTCGAGCTATCAGAGAAAGGAATAGTGTTTTCTCCAATATTTATTGTCATTAAATTTTTGCAACGACTACGAGCGGCCTTTTTGCCAAAATCAATAGCGGAAGATTTGGAGGGGTTTATTATTATTTTTCAGTATTTTTCAGAAATCAGAGTTCAGTTGAAAATTTGCCAGGGGAAGATTTTTTTCGAAAAACGATAGGTATAACTTGGTGTCATCTGCATAAAAGTGACTACTACAGAATTTTATGTGATTATGGAATTCAAGGGTATAGAGTATGAATAACACCGGACCCACTATCGATCCTTGAGGAACTCCGTTTTCCACTACAAGAAAGTCAGAACAGTCACGTTCTAATGGAACCGCGTGCAAACGGTTGTTCAAGTAAGCTCCCAACAAGCAAGTAGCGGCTGCAGAAAAGCCAATATAATGGAGTATAGCCAACATAGGTGCTTGATCCAATCAAAAGCCTTGTTGAAGTCGAGCATAACCAAGGAAGTGAGCTGGTTTCGATCCGTCGCGGTGAAAATGTCGTCTGGGATTTTCTCAGATGAAATTATCAAGTCGATTATTCTTGCACTTGAGACGGTGTGACCCCGGGTCTTGTTAGATTACATAAATTCCTAGATCTTGGTGGGTAGGGGGAGTGTTCTTTTCATAAACAAAAAAAAGAAACTAGCGTTATGAAGTCAACTATGGAAAACATCAGAGCATCGTCTGAGGATGGAAAAATCATTCAGAAGAAGCACATCCCAAGCATCATCATCTGTACTTCCAAGAAAAGGGTTTCCGATGACAAGAACCTAGTAGAAAGTAAGTAAAATTCCATCGATGATTTCTTTCCCTCTCCTGCAACTAAAGTTATGGAATGGTACGACAACTGATAACAAGTCCAAGACTGTATGAGGAGAACGAGGTGAGTATGAATCACTTCATAGGTATGAGGTCCATACACTTCTTAGGTAACGTTGTAGGTACTTCCTACGATGCAACTTCAGCACTACGCTACCATCTCCCAATCACATTTTCCTAACAATTTGTCATCTAGAAGTGAAATACACACTTCATTGATGAATCTGAGCTACAAATATCCATCTTAGGAACAGAAAGGACAAATCTGGGAACATTATAGAGATGAGGATATTCAACTCAACTTCAACGATACCCTGTATTGTTCCAATAATATTTCTCTGCTGAAATGACTTCCCAAATCATAGAATACACTTTATTAATCAAGCTGATCAAATAATAATTATTTTGGAAAAAAAAAATCTTGAAACTTTATAAGCATGTAGGAGTGTCCGTCAACTTCTACGTTACCCTGCAAATTTTCAATAATGTCTATCTACTTATTTCACCCCTCAAATGAAAGAATATACTTTCTCGATAAAACTGATAGAAAGAATAGTATCTTTAGAGTCAGTAAAACCAAATCTAGGAAATATTAAAACCTAATCTAGGAAATATTATGAACATGTAGGATGACATTTCAACTTCTACACTACCCTGTCGTCTTCCTAGAATATTTCTCTACTAATCCAATATATCAAATGAAAGAATGCACTTTCCTCATCAAGCTGATATACTTTTTACCCACCTTACTGAGCTTGAGAGTTGAAAATAGAGTTCCAAAGTAAAATTTGTCCTTGAGTTATCAACAAGACGTCAAAGACGAAAGTTTATGGCTAAAATTTGGTAAATGCCGTATTTATTCAGGAGAGGAACCTTGTTCCAATTGTAGAACAGATATCTTAGACCACTTTCATACAAGTTTCAGATTGCAAATCCATTCGGTAAATTCGAATATTGGCAAATTCCAGTCGGAAAATTGGGAATTCTTAGAAACAAAATACGTCTCCCTGGATACGATCCTTTTCCTATAAAAGCGAGCACCAAATCGATCAGAAATCACTTCCACTTGGGTCCTTGTCCTGACAACATCTCCTGCTATGGAATTACATTTAGGTAAGGTGACTTGAATCATTTTTAATCCATTTTTATTGAAACTGAAATTGTATCTATGAATTGAACTTTTATTATGAATTATGACAGTTGACATGGTGAAGTAGTTCAAACTGAAGCGGTCGACAGTGAGTTGTATTTTCACGGCGAGTTTTCCGATAGGGGTGTTTTAACGAGTGGTTCTTCATCGTTTATTTAGATAAATGATGAGGTTGGTAAAATCAAATTATTTAATAGGTGATTGTTTGCACATATGTACATGCGTATTGGTTTTACTAATATTTTATAGTTATTTCTTCCCTTAGGTAAACATAATGGTTTGGTATGTTGAATAAATTTCACAGGTTATGACTTATACATATCATACATATATATTGCTTTACTAATGTTCGTTTATTAATTTTGTCTTTAGCGTAAAATTGTTATATTGGTTTATTTAATTTATATTATAGGTTGATATATCGTTCTCCACTAACACTTATTTGCAATCATTTTCCTCTATTCTTATGATATTATGCTATTGGTATATTTTATTGAATTTCCCTGGTTATGGTTTATACATACGATCTATATATTTGTTTTTCACATATTACTCATTACACTTCACTCGTCTGCTCCGGAATAACCCCGTTGAGCCAGACCTCATTATACACTTCACTCGTCTGCTCCGGAATAAACCCCGTTGAGCCAGACCTCATTATACACTTCACTCGTCTGCTCCGGAATAAACCCCGTTGAGCCAGACCTCATTATACACTTCACTCGTCTGCTCCGGAATCAACCCCGTTGAGCCAGACCTCATTATACACTTCACTCGTCTGCTCCGGAATAAACCCCGTTGAGCCAGACCTCATTATACACTTCACTCGTCTGCTCCGGAATAAACCCCGTCGAGCCAGACCTCATTATACACTTCACTCGTCTGCTCCGGAATAAACCCCGTTGAGCCAGACCTCATTATACACTTCACTCGTCTGCTCCGGAATAAACCCCGTTGAGCCAGACCTCATTATACACTTCACTCGTCTGCTCCGGAATAAACCCCGTCGAGCCAGACCTCATTATACACTTCACTCGTCTGCTCCGGAATAAACCCTGTTGAGCCAGACCTCATTATACACTTCACTCGTCTGCTCCGGAATAAACCCCGTTGAGCCAGACCTCATTATACACTTCACTCGTCTGCTCCGGAATAAACCCCGTCGAGCCAGACCTCATTATACACTTCACTCGTCTGCTCCGGAATAAACCCCGTTGAGCCAGACTCATTATACACTTCACTCGTCTGCTCCGAAATAAACCCCGTCGAGACAGACTTCATTATACACTTCACTCGTCTGCTCCGGAATAAACCCCGTTGAGCCAGACCTCATTATACACTTCACTCGTCTGCTCCGGAATAAACCCCGTTGAGCCAGACCTCATTATACACTTCACTCGTCTGCTCCGGAATAAACCCGTTGAGCCAGACCTCATTATACACTTCACTCGTCTGCTCCGGAATCAACCCTGTTGAGCCAGACCTCATTATACACTTCACTCGTCTGCTCCGGAATCAACCCGTTGAGCCAGACCTCATCATACACTTCACTCGTCTGCTCCGGAATCAACCCCGTTGAGCCAGACCTCATTATACACTTCACTCGTCTGCTCCGGAATCAACCCCGTTGAGCCGAACCTCATTATACACTTCACTCGTCTGCTCCGGAATAAACCACGTCGAGCCAGACCTCATTATACACTTCACTCGTCTGCTCCGGAATAAACCCCGTTGAGCCAGACCTCATTACACTTCACTAGTCTGCTCCGGAATAAACCCGTCGAGCCAGACCTCATTATACACTTCACTCGTCTGCTCCGGAATAAACCCCGTTGAGCCAGACCTCATTATACACTTCACTCGTCTGCTCCGGAATAAACCCCGTCGAGCCAGACCTCATTATACACTTCACTCGTCTGCTCCGGAATAAACCCCGTCGAGCCAGACCTCATTATACACTTCACTCGTCTGCTCCGGAATAAACCCGTTGAGCCAGACCTCATTACACTTCACTCGTCTGCTCCGGAATAAACCCCGTCGAGCCAGACCTCATTATACACTTCACTCGTCTGCTCCGGAATAAACCCCGTTGAGCCAGACCTCATATACACTTCACTCGTCTGCTCCGGAATAAACCCCGTTGAGCCAGACCTCATTACACTTCACTCGTCTGCTCCGGAATAAACCCCGTTGAGCCAGACCTCATTATACACTTCACTCGTCTGCTCCGGAATAAACCCCGTTGAGCCAGACCTCATTACACTTCACTCGTCTGCTCCGGAATAAACCCCGTCGAGCCAGACCTCATTCTACACTTCACTCACTATCACTATCACTACCTCATTCTACACTTCACTCACTATCAGCAATAACCTTTCCTGGGAAAATCACGTGAGGTCCATTGCCAAAAGTGCATCCCAAAAACTTGGTTTTTTGTTTCGTGCCAAGAGCTATTTCACCTCCAGTCAGCTGCTTATGATCTATAAGGCACAGATCCGACCTGTCCTGGAATACTGTTCCCATATTTGGAGTGCGGCACCTAAACATATCCTGAAGCTATTGGATTCTGTCCAAAAAAGGGCAATTCGTCTCGTCGGTGATGCCTCGCTTACAAACTCGCTCACTTGTCTGGAACACCGTAGAAAAGTTGGCGATTTGTCTCTATTTTATAGATATTTTCATGGGCGATGCTCTTCTGAAATATCAACAATCGTTCCTCCTTTGGCAGTCTCTTCGAGATTAACCCGTCAAGTTCAGTCTTCACACCCCTTCGTGGTCACTTTGGAGACCTGCAGAACATCACTTTCCAAAGACTCATTCATCCAACGAACTGCGAGGCTTTGGAACTCATTCCTAGGAGGTGTTCCCGAGGCATACAACCTCCAGAAATTTAAGAAGAACACCAACTCCTACCTTCTTTCCCTTGGTTCCCACGATGTTCTCTGAACATTACAGGATATCCCTTTTCGTGGGAACCAGAACATATAAAAAAAAAAAAAAAAAAAACTCGTCTGCTCCGGAATGAACCCCGTTGAGCCAGACCTCATTATACACTTCACTCATCTGCTCCGGAATAAATCCCGTTGAGCCAGACCTCATTATACACTTCACTCGTCTGCTCCGGAATAAACCCCGTTGAGCCAGACCTCATTATACACTTCACTCGTCTGCTCCGGAATAAACCCGTCGAGCCAGACCTCATTATACACTTCACTCGTCTGCTCCGGAATAAACCCCGTTGAGCCAGACCTCATTATACACTCCACTCGTCTGCTCCGGAATAAACCCCGTCGAGCCAGACCTCATTATACACTTCACTCGTCTGCTCCGGAATAAACCCCTTTGAGCCAGACCTCATTCTACACTTCACACGGCTGCTACGAAATAAATCTAGTGTAGACCGATTTAAAATGTTATATCTCAACCGAAAGGCGAGAACCGGTAGAAAAGGGTACCTAAGTAGAAGTTGCGTGTGACTTGAAAGCAATTAGTGGCGAAATCAACATTTACCTGAATACTTTACTGAATACTGTCTCTTTCAGCAATTTAATCTTTCAATCCGAAATACATCCTGAACATCTAATTTGCCGTAAGACTAATATATTTCTCTTCCTAGGTACTGGCGACACAGAAAGGGAGCCCTCTTTCAAGATAGAATCAACGACAACCAACCCCTTACCTCTCGAGAGTCTGGGTCCGTAACTATTTAAATCAAATATGCCTTGAGTCTTAAGTATACGTTCTGTTGTTTATATCAGATAGATGAAAAGTTCTAAGAACAGAGACATAATTAGTCGTTTCATATCACTCTCAAATCAGTACAATTAGGATTGATGGAGTCAGCTTTCTTTATTTGAATTGGTCTGGATCTAACCGTAACTTCGAGCAAAGTCTAGGTTGTATAAACCTTTTTATGCCCAACGGTGAAATAGTGGAACTGAGTATGTTTATCTGGTCCCAATGTTACTTCTTGCCATAAATAAATCCCGGTTTTACACTTGCCAAAACCCTTAAGCTGAAAAAGTGATCGGGAAAGTAACGGTTTGTTTTATGGGTGCACCCAAAACGAGTCCAAGCTGGTCCCTAGGCTTATGTCAGGACAAACCCATGGTTGTGGCAATTTAAACATACTAGAGGATTATTCTCACGCGTTGTCGGGAGAAAATTCTATAGGAATTGGTTAAGGTCCAAGACTAATTAATTATTACACAGTATCTCTCATTAAATGTTAGACATATAAGAAAAACCTCTTATCATTAAATTTGAGGAATAAGTAATAGGAAAAATTAAAAGGTAAATTGGACGATAGACTTGAGGAACGTACCTGTTTAGCTAGTGAATCACGTTATTAGAAACTAGAAAATCACCAAGATATAGTTGTCCGGAATTGTTTCAATTAATCGATCATATCACGATATTACTATACCATAGCTAAATTGAGAAATGTTTGAAATGAGTAGATTTGTAGTGCTACAATGTTACTCTCTGCAATGTCATGGATCCCGGCTTTACGCATATTTAAAATCTCTATATATATAAATAGATCGTACTGTAAAGAGTGGCCGAGGATGGTAACGGGTTGTCTAGTATGTGTGCACACAAAACAATCTCCACCGGTCACTAGGTCAATTGAGTCTAGCAACTCCTTGGTTGGGTACTGGAAATGTACTATAGTCTTCATTCTCTCAATTGGCGATGACAGATCTATGAATATTCCCGCGAAAAATACCGGCAATGTATTTTGGGGATTAAACAATTTTAGAAACACGGATATATTCCTGTCACTTGTTTATCTCGTCCAAAGTTCATTACTCAACAAACACTTCCCATTATTGTATCAAATTGGATTCGAAATCAGAGACGATTTCCTAATAAGCTGAACTCTTATAACTTTCAATTTTGTATTGTGAAAATTGTAAATACTTTAATCGTTGAATTGTTTTCGAACAAGTTGAGATTGTAACTCTTGGCTTTAATATATGTATCTATTTACCCTTTGTCTTTTATTTCTCTACAGCTGAACAGAACTTTGTATCCTAAAGAACAAAAAAATATATATATATATACACAACGTGGGAAAATTGAGGGTCTATCCTTCCAAGGGTATATCTATATAAGGCTGTGTGCCGATAAAAAAAAGCTATCTTCTGAGAGCAGATGGATTGCCGATCCTGCTACCTGAGAAGTGGCGCTGACTATCTAGACGATCACAACAAAAAAAAAAAGAAGGTAAAAACAAAAAGGTTAAAAAAAAAAATTGAAAGTCAACCAGAAAATTTACCAATCAGACAAGACCGGGGTGGGTTCGGTTACACACTTGTTGAACTCAAACGAGTAGGTTCCTTAATCACTTGATTTAGAGCATATCCTTGAATCTTTTCGTAGAGCAAGTATCAGTAGCCAATATGTCAATATTGAAGTCTCCTGTGGGAATAAGTACGTCAAAGTTAGGCGCGACAATGCTGATAGAAAATTCCACGTCGTTTAGAAAATTTTCAACGGAAAATGAAGGAGGGCCTGTATAAAACGCCCACAGCATATTTTTTGTTGCATCCATCATTCAAAACCCATAGTTGTTCAGTATCATTCTGCGGTATCAAGTTCAGCAAATGAGCTCTATATACGGATTTCATGTACAAAGCAATCCCTCCACCTTTGCTCCCCGGTCTGTCTTTTCTGAATAAAGTATATCCATCTGACAGTCTAGTATATTTGACGGAAGCCACGACTCAGATACTCTGAAAAATCTGTCTATAATCTAATTATCAGCTCAAGAGGTAGACACGAACACATCACACATTTCTTTTTTTTTCACATGCTTGAAATATTAACAAATAATATTTCAGCGATCGTCCCTGCAGATACCTGATGTGAAATTGGCGTAGTGGGTATCCTATTTCGTGTTCCGTAATATTCTGATGCAATGCCATTTAATTTTATTTTTCATGAATTGACTTCGTGATAGTGAATAGTCTACATGAGATTGCAATTATGAATTAACGCCAGACCGAGAAATACAAAATGTACCAATTATCACCAATATGATGAGGACCCAACTTATAACTGATATGGGCAAAAATATGATTCCTGATTCGTAAGATCCAAAAATATGAAAAGTTATTTGAACGCGAAGACGATAGAAGTCAATTTGAGCTTGATAAAAAGATATATTATGCATAAATATGATTCCACCTGATGAAAATCTCTTCGGTTACGTTTGAGAGGGTCATCAAAATACGAAAAAACAATTTGAATGCGTAGACAATAGAAAGTCAACTTTGGATTGATACAGAAACTACGTTATGCATAATTAAGATTCCTGACCAGAAGATAATCTATTCGGTAGGTCATGAAATTGCCAACAAATCATAAAAAAATCATTAGAACGTGAAGACGATGAGAAGCTATTTCGGGATTGATTCAAAAAATACCTCAATCAAAATTATGATTTATTTCGTCTGAGGGGTCGTGAAATGGATCGAAATCCCCAAAAAAATGAGGTGCGAAAACGATAAAAAACCAACTCGGAATTGATACAGGAAACACATTATACATGAATAATCTCAGACAAGGACGAATCTATTTTCCTCTTGTCAGGAACCATATTTTTACATAACGTATTTCCTGTATCAATACCAGATTGGCTTTCCATCATCTCCACGTTCACATAATTTGTTTCGTATTTCGTTGTCCTTTTCATGACTGCTCAGACAGGGCCGAAGTGGTTTTCTTCTGATCAGGGAACATTTTCACGCATAAAGTATTTTCTGTATGATTTCCAAGTTGAGTTTCCGTCATTTTCACGTTTACATATTTTTTTTCCGAAGGCTGTGGCCCTTTTTATTTCTTCTCAGATGGACCCAAATAAATTTCCTTCTGGTCAAGAGTCTTATTTATGGATAAATATTTTCTGCAAGTCTAATTTTTCTAAAAATGAATTTCTGTATGAATCACATATTGGTTTTCCATTGTCTTCACGTCCAAATATTTTTTTCGTACTTTATAGTCCTTTTGATAACACGTCAGATAAGAGAGAAAACATTTTTCTGTGATCATGAACTATATTTTTTTATATAGAACATATTTTCTGTATCATTCTCGGGTTGGCATTCCATCGTCTCCACGGGCAAGTTTATTTTTCGTATTATTTGGTCTTTTTCATGTTTTCATATTAATGCATAATATATTTTTTTCTATGATGGGAAAAAAGTTTAACATTTTATCTCTGTTGACAGGTAACAAAAAATTACTTTTTATGAAATTACTTTTATTCCCGGGAAAGAAGTGACTACATTATTCCCGGATATATATACACATAAGTAAAGGTAGATATTCAATTTTAGAATATTATATTACACAGAAGTTACATTTCCTTTATATCAAAAGTACAATTATTAAATGTGCATTGCATGATTCCTTGAACATGGTCGTTGATGTACCTGGTCGCAAATCGGGTGTTATTTCAGCACTGCCACACGTTCTAAACACTTTATAAGCTATTTCTGTCCTGTGTGCTATCAATCAATAAAAAAGATTCATTATTCTATATATACACATGTCATTTGAAACTAATCCTACTATATACAATTTAAAATACAATTTTCTTCATGCTTCTGCCTAGAGTTGTATCTTCATCAAGTCTACCCCAGATTCAACTAAAATGAATGACCTGTATATGAGTATATGAGCATTTTCACGTTGAAAAAAATTAGCTACTGTTTCAGGTACCTTATAAAACTGATTTTCACTCAGAACCTTATTGATACATTTTCCATTGCGATATGCATGAAACAGGCGGCGATCCTTCGCTGCTGCTGGACGGAGGACCATGTACATTCGGTAAAATTCAATATATTCTTCAGTAACTACAAATCTCCTGTTTATATCATTTTTTGTTTGATTGAGTTTGCCGAATCTTCAATATCATCTAATGTTACCTGGCTGATTTCACAAATTCGACAAGCTCCTGCAATCCCAAATACAACAACAACCTTGGCCATTAAGTAAACTTTATTATTTAAAAAATAACTAATTTGTGTACTCGTGAAAATCTCAGCTTCTTTGGGCGTGTAACCTTTCCCATTTCGTTTCAGAAATGTAATTAGTTTGAAATAGTTTGAAATGTCTACATTATTATTGGATTGTAAGATACTTTTAATCATTGAATAATTCGACCACACTGTTGATGGCTTTTGTTGTTGTGCCAGTTCCGAAAAATAAGCCAATAACACCGTCTCCCAGAAAGAACTGCATGTCTTTTCATCTTCCATTCCATGAATCTTAAATATGCGGTTTCGTAAGTTATCCGTGATTTAGCTGGCAATAATTTTTGTAACGCTACTTTCGCTACATCTACTAACTCCGGTGGAGTGGAGAAAACTCGGAATCAGACATTTTTTTATTTATATTATTGAAAATAACAACAAAGTTCGCAATTTTTAAATCAAATCACAGAATTGAATTGACATATATTCGATTACTTTAAAGGTTTCTTTAGCTACGCAGGTCTAATTGTCGCTATAAGTAAAACAGCCTACCAGTTTGAAAATTCAAATTTTACATCGATAATTTTCTGCCTTTAATATATTGTAATAATATGTTTTTTCAAAATTAAATTGTCGTTTTTCCCGTCACAGAAAAAAACGGGAAAAATATTAGATTTCAGCTCTCGGTTTTTTGTCTTCGAGCTAAAATCTAATACGTTTTTCCGTTGTATAATGAATAACTATTATCTATCAACCCCATGACGAATTTCCATCGACGTTCAAATAATTTTTTTCATCACCTAGGAGGAATTATATTTTTACCCAGTGTATTTTCTGTATCGATTCCAAGTTGACGATCATTTGTACATTTTGTACTTCTCAAAGATATTCCTTCCGTCTGGATTTAATTCATAATTGTAATCTTATAGAGCATATTCAACCGCCTCGTCAACCGCCAATTCATGAAGAATAAAATTGAATAAAATTGCCATCAGAATATTATGGAACATGAAATAGGATACCACTTACGCCATTGATCGTTAGGCTGTTATCTTTCATTTAAGATTCGTAGGCCTTCAAAATAGGAAACGTTTATCGCTAGATGGCGAAGCGCGTTCGCCTGATGGAATAAATTTCAATTCCGCCCTATTTATAGCTTTGCGACTCTCGTGCGGTCAGCCCCACCATACAGGACCGAATATAATAATTCGGTGGTTTTGTGATTCATCGTCCGATTTTATGAAAGATTGGTATTTAGGGGTTTTTATGAGTTTTTGAGGTTGTATATGGTGAGTTTTTCATCATATTTCAAGAATTCAAAATGGCAGCTCCAAGTTTTCAACCGACGAAATCATAAAGGAGGAGGTTATCTACTCGACGCGTATATTTTTTTATGTATGACCACGCATAACTTTTTGAAGTTCGATTTCGATGATTCTATTTTCATTGGATAGGGTGTACTTCTAAGTGATCCCATTTGAATTTGAAGAGAAAAATCCTGCCCTGAGGGCTTTGTACTGGGTTGTCCGATTTCGATGATTCCTTCTTTTATCAGATAGTGTATACCTCATTGTTAATCACATTTGAATTTGGAATGAAATAATCCACCCCTATGGGTAGACAAATAGGGGATGATTGATTTTTCACTTGTGAACCTTGGCACACATAAGTGGTTGACATTGACAGATTGCTATTGTCATTATTTTTGTTCTACATCCGTCACAATAGTCACATTATATGAAAGGATGGAATTATATACAAAGTGATGGAATAAACTAACCAGAACCACCAAAAATAATGTTTATTATATAACAATAAATAATTAAAGTAGATAATCATACCATAATATTTAAAGTGAGGTGGGTAAGTAAGTATTTCGGAAGTAATCAAAAATCGAATAGGTGGGAATTAGTAGATCTCAGCCACAAAAAATTGAAAAATAAAAACTTTTCAACAAAAAATTAAACCCACGATAAACGCAACTGAAAAGCAGAAAATAAAATAAACCTTCTTATTCTTAATAACTGATCTCCTAAACTAATGTTATTAACTAATTTTGAGTCGGCGCCAAACAAACAATCAACGAAGATCATTAAATTGATTTGTTGAAAATATGAACAGAATTTCTTGACATGTTTTTTGGGTAACCTTCCACAGTCTGAAAATGAAAATATAATCAGGAAAATATAATTTGGTGAACGCAATAACTTATCGGTTTGCCCTTTCCACACTTGTATAGATTTTCCTCATTATATTTTCATTTTCAGACTGTGGAAGGTTACCCAAAAATAATGTCAAGAAACGTTGTTCCTCCACAAAAAACCACATTCATTCAATATGAACAAAATGTTCATAAAATCAGATGTGGTTTTTTCAATTCACAGAAAAATCTTTTTATCAATGTTTCCCTTTTCAACATCATTAAATTCCTTCAAAAAAATTATCAAAATGTCACCGCGCATCTCGATGCCATCATTTTACGCTTCACCCAACTCATTTGCTCGTTTGTTTGGCGCCGACTCAAAATTAGGTTCTCATATTAGTTTAGGAGCTTAGTTATTAAGACTAAGAAGGTTTTTTTTTTCTTTTCAGTTGCGTTTATCGTCGGTTTAATTTTTTGTTGAACAGTCTGGTGATCTATGGTCGTATTCTATTGAAAGTTGCCATTCAGGTGTTTTTGAGAATGAATTAATTCAAAATGGCGAAAAGATTTTGTGATTTATAGTCCGAGTTCCAGAAGAATTCCATCTAGTGTTTTTCGGGTGATATTAATTCAACACTAATTCATATTGGCAGACTAATTTTTAAAATTAAACGAAACACTTTTGCAAATACAAGAGCAGTGACCCAACACTCGACATAGGAAAAAATAACATCGATTTGGATGTTATTTTTTGCAAAGTGATCGTCCGGAAAGGTCCATAGTTTACATATGGAAGGTGAGACAATTTAAGTCAATATTGCACGTAAAACTTTCAATTCAATCGATGTGGATGCAACTGTAGAAAATAAATGAAATTAAACAATGTTTTAGCCGGATGTTTTATTTCAATAAAAATAAAAGAAAAAATTACAATTTCTTTCTTTTCTCAAGTAGTACTGATACTCACTCTGGCTAATTTGCCAATATAATGTGATAATCTCTAGTGGACACAAATTCTGGCTGGTTCTCAATATAAATGCCGCCAAAAGGAACACACAAAGTCGTAACAATCACCTGGTATTGAATCTCCTTCTAGTCTAGTCGAGAAGTGAATTTCCTGCGTAGAATCTTTTACTAAAAATATGAGCTATGACTCATTCGATTCAGGATGTCATTCTGAGAAAGATGCATTTTTCGTTTTTTTCCGCCGACGAAAATTTGTAATTTTTTTTAACAAAAAAATATTAACGGCCTCAGTTCTTTGGCAATAGCTCGAAAGCTATTGATGACTGAGAATATAAAAAAAACAGATTCTTGATCAGGAGAAAATTTTCCAAGGGAAAGTTTCCACTCCCGGAACCCTATGTCAATTATTTATTGGCCGCCAACTTCACACCGGTCTTGCATATGTGGTTCTAATAGTTCCTTTCGAGCAACTTCATGCAATAGTAGGGAAACAAACTTATTTCTTTCTTAATTTATATGAAAAAAAGTTAGAAATAGATTACCTTGTGTTTTTAATTTTGATGACATATCTAGTCAAATGAATACAAGAGTCAGGGGGTAGACGCAAATAGTCATTACAACAATCATAATTCATAATATAATAAATTACATTGGGATTCGAAATTTTCCATCTATAATATAAATCCGATTTCAAAGGAGAGAAATCATATATACTTTGTGGTGCAGTGACGTCAATTATTAAATAATTTTCAGTCATAAAAAATTAAAAAAATGCACAAAGAATCTCAAGAGTTTTATCGTGTTCCTGTGAAACCAATATGAATCTCAACAGTTAATTTTTCCTCAAGAATTCAATTCGAACGATTTGCTACATTCGTGAATCAAACTTTCCAGTTGCAAACCTCCATAAAATTATTGAGTTCATAAAGGTAGCATTAGTTGTGCTATTGACTATTATTCTGACTGAAGGAAACTCCATCGTATTGTATCCAAGATGAAATCAATCAACGATTGAAATCCCTACTGACTCTTTGGAGCGTTGAGCATATTTTTCAATGGAAAAAACGTTTTATATCGAACGAACGGAGACCAATAAAATTTTATTTTCCACAATATATCTCCACACCTTCGAGCATACCCAGCTTCTCTTTATCTTAATGCCTCAACCTGCAATTAATTTGAATAACGTTGACTTTAATTATACAAGTCGTAAGTTTGATTCGAAAAAGATTGCTCATTCTTTGAATACTTCTTTACTTTATGTAAATCTTGAAACCTGCTCCTTGGAAGTTTCGCAAGTATTTATGACATCGTTAACTCAAAGTTTTCCAAGAGAAATACGAACTACCAACTATAATACCTACTATTTAATAAGTTCAACAACAAAGTTAGCCTCTGTGAATCCAATTTGAATTCGTATTAAGAATGTTTCTATATGAATATATTCATAAAAATGATATATTTTCATAGAAATTTGTTATGTTTGGTACAGAGAAGTTTATTCACATTTTCTGGCTCTATAGGGTGAGCCTGAGAAAACGTTATATTACATGCTGTGTACGTGTGATTTTTTATGATTGTGGATATAATTTTCTGTGGAGTACCTAAGTTTTCAAACTTTTTTGAACTTTTTATTGTTTGTAGTGATGTATATTTATATATATATATATATATATATATATATATATATATAAATATGAAAGAGAGTCGACTGTTAAAAACAAAATGGAAGGAATTTAATGGACATAGCCCTCAGAGAAAAGTGCTAACCGTAGACACGTGTTTCGGGCTCTCGGCCCTCATCAGTACGGTGGAGAAGTGCAAGGATGAACAACACTTGGTAGAAAACGACAAAACAACGGAGTCAACAAACAGAAGTCAGCCGCTCATTTGTGATTTCGGTCAGCAGACCCTGAATTCCATGGCAACAACCAACGTCACCACGGAGGCAGCTATAGCTACCTGCGTGACATCCGAGTCCAGGAATATAAATATGAAAGAGAGTAATATCGGGGACTGTTGAAAACAAAATGGAAGGAATTTAATGGACATAGCCCTCAGAGAAAAGTGCTAACCGTAGACACGTGTTTCGGGCTCTCGGCCCTCATCAGTACGGTGGAGAAGTGCAAGGATGAACAACACTTGGTAGAAAACGGCAAATCAACGGAGTCAACAAACAGAAGTCAGCCGCTCATTTGTGATTTCGGTCAGCAGACCCTGAATTCCATGGCAACAACCAACGTCACCACGGAGGCAGCTATAGCTACCTGCGTGACATCCGAGTCCAGGAATATAAATATGAAAGAGAGTAATATCGAGGGGACTGTTAAAAACAAAATGGAAGGAATTTAATGGACATAGCCCTCAGAGAAAGTGCTAACCGTAGACACGTGTTTCGGGCTCTCGGCCCTCATCAGTACGGTGGAGAAGTGCAAGGATGAACAACACTTGGTAGAAAACGACAAAACAACGGAGTCAACAAACAGAAGCCAGCCGCTCATTTGTGATTTCGGTCAGCAGACCCTGAATTCCAGGGCAACAACCAACGTCACCACGGAGGCAGCTATAGCTACCTGCGTGACATCCGAGTCCAGGAATATAAATATGAAAGAGAGTAATATCGAGGGGACTGTTAAAAACAAAATAGAAGGAATTTAATGGACATAGCCCTCAGAGAAAAGCGATTTGTCGTTTTCTACCATCAGCCAGACTATGTCAAAACAATTTGTTTTAGTGACGAAAGTACTTTCTATCTAAATGGAAATGTAAATACACAAAATGTGAGGTATTGGAGTGACGCAAATCCTCACCTGTTTCGTGAAGGTGAATGTTTGGGCAGGTATCCTGGGAAACCACATCGTTGGGCATCTTTTTTTGAATACTAATTTAACTGGTGAGGTTTATCTGGAGCTGTTGCAAAACGCAATAGAACCGTTAATCCTTGAAATTTTGGAAGATTACGGTGCAGTAAGACGGTATTTGGATGAGGAGTATCGTGGTAGATGTATTGGACGACGAGGTTCAACGGAATGGCCAGCTCGATCACCGGACCTCACACCTTTGGATTTTTTTCTGTGGGGATACTTCAAATCGAAGGTTTACGCCACTGAACCTGACAATATTGACGTTTTAAAACAACGTATTGTTGCAGAATGTGAGGCTGTTTCCGCAGACACATTTGCAAAAGTACGAGAAGAGTTCAAAAATAGGATATTCCACTGTCAGGAAGTAAATGGAGGTCAGTTCGAGCAATTTCTTCAAGTAGATACTGATTCTTAAATCTGTAATTAATATCATACTGAATGGAATTTAAATTTTAATGTTTACTAAGGAGCCATCAAAACTGCCATAGACACAAACAAAATAAGTATCATTGAATAGGTTTTTTCGATACCTTTTAAAAGAGGTGTCGCTTGCCGTAGGGTTCCATTCGAAATTATTGGTCACAATGGCCTTGTGACGTCATCTTTGACGATTTCGTCATCTATCATCACTAGTAGGGAAGTTTACAACCTTTAATATTCAGTTTCCAAATTTCACTTGTTTATGTATAATCGTTCCAAAAATTAGAAGGGGGGAGAGGTCTTTTGAGAAGCACTGTACATGATTCCAATATTCTAAATTTCGGAGCAATAAAAGATAAACAAATGCCTCTTCTGTCCTTCTCTTGAATGCAACATACCTGGCTTTATTTATTTACATTGTACCCTGGATTATGTTTAGAAGAGACATTGTCGGGTATTTCCGTTTTCATTCGTAGTTAGGTTGGAATTCCCATTGATCACTCTTCACTTATAGACCGGTAACCAGTGAATCTTGTATGCCTGTGTCCTGATTATTTTATCTACGCTTCTGTGTTGTGTATTCGAATGAGTGGCTGATTGTTATGATTCAACTGTTGGGAATGTTGGTTTGTAAAACTTCATTTTCGAACTACTCACTGTGAAATGGCGAACACTTGTGAAGTTTGCGAGCTGAAAAGTCATCAAACACCAAACAAACTTTTCATAAGTATCAAACATCATAGGCGTCGCCGCATTGGCGCTTTACAAATGGCATAGGGAAACTAATTTCAGTTTGTCTATGACCAAGGGCGTGATTATAAATCGTATCTTCTGATTTCCTTGAGAATACAATTTTCTGAGAAACGACAGATATTATTTAATGTGAAAAATGATAGCCATTTAATGAAAAAACTGGATCACGTTTGTTCTTGGAATTTCCATTTTCACTTGTTTATCCTGAGTTATCGTGGTATGTCATGAAACTGTTTTCACTAAATCCGCTCATTTTGATCCCGATTTCGAGACCAAAATATGATCTTTGTTGGATTGAAATTATTTGCTGCCATGAAACTTCGCTATTATGTATATCAACAACTTACAGTAAAAAGTATATCACGATGAAAACAAGCTTGAATAAACTTTTCGTAAACAAATACAAATTAGAAGCCATTCCCGATAGATTCAATCTGACGTTTCTTTCTCTCATTCCGATCAGAATGCGAATGAACAATATGATTACGCCATTTTACTGAACAAATTCAGTGTTATTGATGGGAAACATTAATATTTTTTGAGCATATATAAACGGAGGCAGATGAAATTATAATATTGACAGTTCGAAGCAACTAGCGGTAAAAGTTTGAACTGTGTGATGCATAAAAATATGAAATCTTGTTGGAGGATATTCAAAGACATGAAATAGAATTTGTGTTATCTTTTCCAATAAGTTTGGTCCAGAATTAATGAAACTAAATCATATTATTTATTCATATATTTTTACCAAAATGGCGAGTTTATTATTGAATAGTCTCATTATTCTCAGAAATTTACTTCCATGGAATTATAATATAGCCTTGAAATTATATCACATTTTTTGTATACCATATAATTTGAACGTTTGCACTTTTGATGGATGGTTTAGGAGTGAAACTGATTTTTAAAATCCATATGATTCGTAATTGTTATGGCAAGTACTGAGAATATATTTTTGACCCCAGTAAATTCATAAAAAAATCTATTTTCCAATAGTTATTCAAATAACCAGTTGAGAAATGCTCCCATTTATGTGACAACGCGAGTTGAACAAAAATATTGTACAAACACTTTTTAACAAAAAATTAAACCGACGAAAAACGGAACTGAAAAGCAAAAAATAAAATAAACTTTTTTAGTTTCAATAACTAAGCTCCTAAACTAAGTAACTTATTTTGAATCGGCGCCAAACAAACAAGCAAATGAGTTAGGTAAAGCATAAAGTGATGGCATCGAGATGCGCGGTGACATTTTGATAATTTTTGATAATTTAATGATTTTCGTCGATTGTTTGTTTGGCGCCAACTTAAAATTAGTTACTTACATTAGTTTAGGAGCTTATTTATTAAGACTAAGAAAGTTTATTTTATACTTCTCAGTCCCGTTTTTCGTCGGTTCAATT
>JAFIRS010006442.1:0-37256 GCA_018342105.1 Gonioctena quinquepunctata
GAAATGTAATATCTAATAATCTGAAACACTAGAATAAAAATAATTTCAATTTCTTGTACAAGCTTTGGTCACATAGGGAATAACACAAATTTTGCTTTGTTATATTATATTGAAATCAGAAGATCTTTTCATAGGTCAGAAGAAGAAATATTTTCACCCATAAAATTTATCAATAGTGAAATATTTAGATATATCTCAGAATAATTGAGCTCCTGAACTAATGTAAGTAACTGATTTTGAGTCGGCGCCAAACAAACAATTATCAAAGATTATTATATATGAAAGAAGTCATCAAAACGCAGCCGTGCATCTCGCTGCCATCATTTTACGCTTCACCTAATTCAATTGCTAGTTTGTTTGGCGCCGACTCAAAATCAGTTACTTACATTAGTTTAGGAGCTCAATTATCATTTAGACTAAGAAGGTTTATTTTATTTTTTGCTTTTCAGTTGATTTTTTCGTCGGTTTAATTTTTTGTTAAAAAGTTTTTATTTTTTACTTTTTAGTTCCGTATTTTGTCGGTTTAATTTTTTGTTAAAAAGTTTTTATTTTTCAATTTTTTGTGGCTAAAATCTACCAATTACTACCTACTTGTTTTTTGATTACTTCCAAAATACTTACTTACCCACATTACTTCAACTATTACCAGTTAAATAATATGATTATCTACTTTTACTATTTGTTGTAATATAAATTATTTTCGTTGTTCTGGTTAGTTTATTCCATACTTTGTATATCATTCCATCCTCTCATAAAATATACTGATTTTGAGGGAACAAGAATTATGTCAGTAGCGATCTGTCATTGTCAACTACGTATGTGTGTGCTTATGTTCACTGGTGAAAAATCAATTATCCCCTATTTTTCTACCCGTAAGAGTGGCTAATTCCTTTCAAAATCCAGATATAAAGTATACCCTATCTATTAAAAAAATAATCATCCAAATCGAAGAACCCAGTACAAAGTTATGCCTGATAGAATCGGTTGACGGACCAGAATTCAGAGGGTGAGTGATCAATATCCTTCATTTCCTTAGGGGTGGATTTCATCTTTTGAATTCAAATGGGACCAAATTCGAAGTACACCCTATCCACTGAAAAAAGGATTATTGGAATCGGACGCCTCAGTAAGAAGTTATGCGTGATCATACATAAAAAAATATGATGGAAAAACATAAAATATACGGGTCGAATAGAGAACCTCCTCCATTTTGGTTTCGTCGGTTAAAAATTCTCCCAACACTCCCGATGATTATCGCAAAATTTACAAATATATTTAAGGATGGAAATATTGCATTTCATACAAATAGTTTACCAGAACCTGTAGCTCTAATGCACATAATGAATCAAGAAAAAACCCCTCGCCTGTTAATTCTAGTTTTAGTAAACAAAGCGCAAAAGTTTTCGTTTCTGCAGAGCTACAGTGACCAAGAGCTTCAGTTGGTCAGTGTCATCGCTATCAGCGTTTCGAAAAATTTCAAGTGAATTGCTGCGCGATTCCCGCTCGTGTTAAATGCGGAGAATACCATATTTTTCGGAACAAACTAAACCACACTGCGAATTATCGGGGATGTCCTAGGTGTCCCTGTGCGACCAAATCAGAGAATGATTTTCAAAATTTGCTGAGACTGCTCAAAAGTTTCCCATTGATTTTAAAAACTGATGGGAGAGCCACAGTCTCTGAATTTTATCGAATCAGTGAGTTGGAATTATAATGGATTTCTCCAAAATAGATTGGAGTTTCAAGAATTTCTAAAAGCATTTCTACAGGAAACCCATCTTAATGGATAGTCCGTCAGATTTCCAAATTAAAAACTTACCATAATGACAAAACAAAACAATGTTTAATTTTATTGGAAATATTATATGTTGTGAACAAAATCACCAATAGATCCTCCTCCTCTCCTAATAGCTCCATGATGCCAACTGAACGGACCCATCTGCGAGCGGTGCTTTATAACCACCACCAGCTAGAATCTCGCGCTATTTGCAACTGCCGCGGTTTAAGCGGTGCACTATGTACGTACCTTGTAGTGTGTACAACCAACCAAACAATCGATAATACTGATGTGCTCTCGATGGAAACAGATCAACCTGCATGGTCACGGAAGATCTGATGAGCCAACGTACTTTGGTGGCATTGGGCCGGTGTGCTTGATATTGCTCTGAATAGGAATGTCACCTGAGATTGAGACATTCGCGCTCTCGCCGAGTTGAGCTTTGACCATAATCCAGCGATAATATTACTAATATCACTGAGTGGTGATCTTCCTCGTGATCGTTTGCGTTGAAAGATAGACTAGCAGAAATTTTTCTTCCTGGAGATGGCATACTGCGCTCCTGAGTGGCTTAATTCTCTACTTGAGTTGGATGAGGCCTTGGCACGTTACGAACTCATGACAAAAATGCAATAAAGGACTCCTCCTTCAGGGGACAAGACTCTTGAAAATTAAAAATGTTATGAGGGAAAGAAACAGCCCGGATGAATGAACTGAACAGGGAGGTCAGAGAATGTACTATAGATTTAGGAACGAACAATTTGGCAAAACTCCTTCTGATCCATGGTGAGCGTAGAATGTGCTATGATCCTGAGTCTAAAGCCCACGTTTTGGCAGACACGCGGGAACGATAGTTCCGGCTGAATAAAGATCCAGACGATGATCTGAATCATGATGTTTTGTTGGAAAGTCGAGTTCGTCGAACTTTAAGAGAACCGCGATGTCATACGTCCATCTTAATTGGATGAACTCAAGTGATTAGAATACAAAATAGCGCCTGGTTGTGATGGAATTCAAAATTCCAACATTATAAAATTTGGGAACAACCAGATGCAATCACTATATAATCAATAATTCCCGAAGAATCATCGGCCGATTGGTCTGCTCTGTAGTTCAACCAAACTGGCCGACAATGTCGTACTGCAGAGACTTGAATACAGAAATGACCTACCAAATGAGCAGTTTGGATTCCGAAAGCAGTATTCTGTGGAACTCCAGGCCCTGAAACTAGTTAAGAATTCAATGTTCATGTTGAATAACGGTAAATATGCTCTTTTTTCCCAAATCAAGTATTTTGGTGTAATTATAGATCTTCGGCTCACATGGAGACCGCACATTAAAATAATTCTGAAGTCAAAAAGAAAATTACCAGATTGTAGATAGATATTGCAAGCTTTCGCCTAAAAATGAAGTGATGACTCACAAGATGGTGTTCAAACCCACCATTCAGGCAGAACAAACGCTCAGTGGTACGTGCAAAATATTAGGATACTCAAAAACCCCAATCTGCAAGGAGAATATTGAAGAACGCAAGCAGAAGGTATTCGATTATGCGGAATTGCATAATCGAATCATAAAGAAAGCCACTGATTATGCTATAGATGACCCCACCCGTTATCGCTTTCTGGAGCGAAGCTCCCAAGAACTCTGTTTGGTATTTACCAAATTGACGTCAATATTTAAACTAATCGTGAAAAGGGGGGTGACCATTTATTCCTGATGGGAGAGTGAGAGCCTATTGTGCTACACTTGGCAGTGATAGTGAAAGAAGATCCAAACATTCGTGACAATTGTCACTTCAGAGTAACATTTATCCACTCGAAGTGACGGTTGTTAGTTCGGTGGAGACAAGAGCCTCTAGACAAGCTTGGTTTTCAATGGAGTCTTCAAGCAAACTCCTAATCAATATTTCAATTAGATCGCGAAATATTGCAAAATTTGAGAAATAACAGTTTAGCCTATATTCACTTTCCTCTTATGCATACTTGGTTGCCTAGATGATGGTTGAAATATCCCCTCAACATGTTGAGCTACCAGTTTTAGTAGTTTCAAAGTTCGGTGATACAGTCAGTCAAACACATTCACATTTCCATTATGAAAAGTATTTAACAAAAAAGATCAAAGCGCGACCACCTACTCAACTCTATTCCACTTCTTGTGATAATAGTGCACTAGTTTCCGCGCGGTGCGGCGAAATATGAGAATATATTATCCAACTTCGAACGATCTAGATGTTAATTTCGAAAAATCAATGAATTAATTTCCAGAACTCGAGCATTTCATTCTTTATGTAGTTCACTCATATTATACGTCAACAATATTTAGTTTCAAGTTAACTCGTATATTCTCGTATAATATATCCAAATAGGCTCCGAAGATATCGTGAATTTCCTAAACAATAGAAAATTGTTAACTATATGCCTGCTTTCAGATCGAGTGTCAAATATGACAAGATCAATTACCACTAACATCGGCACGTATATTTAGAATATTTATGGAAAGTGGCTGTCTTGGACAAAGTCCCACTTTAATCGTTAGACCGAAAAAAACATTCGACAAAACATTAGATGTTCTACGAACAAGATTCCATATAACGCGAAAATTAGATGAAATCCTTGAATAGTAATACAATGTCCACATGCCTGTCAAATATCAGATGATTCAGATGACTGCTTGATTTTACTTAAAATCTTACTTGTGATTTTTCCGAATCGATTTTTCTCTGAAAACGGTTTTTTCAAAGATTTGTGGCATTTGTTTGAAGGTTGTAGATGATGTGGTAACTTGATTACTATCGTTTCGGACGTCTATCGTCTTAATGTATGCAAAAGGTTTTCACGACGTTTCGAATGCTTGTATCTGCAATCGTCTTCAGGTGAATACTGACAAGTATCATGGAGCGGGCCAGTCACGCACTAATCAGGTCGCAGATCAACTGTCACCGTTGGAAGAAAGAGATGCTGCTACAGGATGCCACTGCTAGATTCCAAGAAATCAGAGAGTACACCTCAGAGAAGGACAATCAACCCATATTTGCCAAGATTGAAAATAGATGCGCGAGAATCCGCCAGGAACAAGAGAGGAGGCATCGGAAGAAATGGAATCGAGTAGCAGGGAGAACACGGTCTCCACAAACCAGCAGCAAAGGTAAAAAAACCGTTATTAATATCTCAACTAAACCACTTACAGGAGAAGAGGAGTCCGTGCTGGAAAAGGGATTGAACTTTGCAGTTGCACCTAAAACAATACCTATCCTGGACATTGTAAGCTCTGTAGAGTCAACTAGCAGCAGAATGAATCCCATCCAGGCAGAAAAGTTCAGATGGAAAGTGAGAGAGACACTCGAGAAGGAGAGGAATCCCCGGAGTGACATCACTGCAGGGGAACAGAGGGCCCTGAAAATTCTACAAAAGGATTCATCCATAAAAAATTTTCCAGCCGATGAAGGGAACGCCACGGTTATCATGGACACCACAACATATGATGACAAGATAGAGTCGTTACTCCACACAGGGAACTATAAACTCTTGAAGAAGGATCCGACACCCACTATAGAAAAGAAGATCTACAACACTCTGAGGGAATTCAAACACTCCATTCCAGACAACAAACGATCACATCTAACGCCACACTACAGCAAACCACCGCATCTCTACGGGCTTCCGAAAATCCACAAACCAGGCATGCCACCGAGACCGATTACCAGCTCACGGAACTCACCAACCGACAAGTTATCGAAATACCTCCCACCGATACTACAACCCTTACAAGGAAATAGCTGTTTATACGTCAAGAATTCCAAGCACTTCGTTGACACCATCACAGATGTTGAACTTGGACCAGAAGATCGTTTCATCAGCTTCGACAAGCAGAGCTTTCACACCCATGTCCCTATAGAGGAATCTCTCAGTATCATCGAAAGGAAACTCGAAGAGGATGACGAACTGCACGAGAGAACTGACCTTCCCACTCACGCAATATTGAAATTACTGCAGTGCTGCCTACAAAACTCATATTTCCAGCAAAAGGACCGATTCTTCTCTCAAGTTGACGGACTCCCGATGGGATCTTCCCTTTCTCCAATCATCGCCAACATATACATGGAGTGGTTCGAGGAATTGGCTATACGGGAGGCAGAATACAATCCGAAGCTATGGTTGAGGTACGTGGATGACACCTTCATCATATGGAATCACGGAGACAAACATCTCCAGGATTTCTTCTCAAGAATGACCAGAATCAGGGATTCGATCAAATTCACGATGGAAATGGAAACCAACAGTGCCTTACCCTTCCTCGATGTGAACGTTGAGAGAATAGGCAATGAAATCCCCACCCCCGTCTACAAAAAGAAGACACATACGGGGTAGTACTCAGTTACAGCTCCAACCATCCGAATTCGACGAAGAGAGGGATCGTGAAAACATTGGTAGAGAGAGCAACGCACATATGCAACGACGTGGAGTCACTAGATGCCGAATTGAACCACATCAGAGAGGACCTCCACCGGAATGGATATACCAAGAAACTCCTAGAAGAAGTATTGAAACAACTCTGGAGAACGAAGACATATGAAGAGCAACAACAAAGCACAGTGATCTGCCTTCCGTACATCAGAGGTATCTCCGAGAAGATCAGAAGGATCGGAAACAAGTTCAACATCAAGAGCTGCTTCCAATCCGGCAGTACTTTACGGAGTTTCCTGACCAAGACCCAACCTGACAACAAAAATGAAATCAGTAAGAATTGCATTCATGAAGTTCCATGTGAATGCGGAATTCCTACATTGGAGAGACAAAGAGACCGTTATCGGTATGATTGGACTCAACGTGGAGAAAAATCAAAATCGGGAATCGCTGACCACGCCTGAACTGAGCACCATCGAGTTCTATGGGACGACGCAAAAGTTCTACATAGAGAGGAGCATTGGTTCAAACGAAAGTTCAAAGAGGCCGCCTACATCGAAGCCAATAACGCCTTTAGTCAACCAAGTGTTGCGATCAAGAACGTATGGAAATCCCTGATTGCTCTTTCTGGCGGGCTGCAGAGGCGCGAAACTTCACGCACCACCACACCGCGCGAAATCACACGCACCGCTGCACATGGCGGAATTGCGTGCATCATTGCGCCGACAGTCATATAAATTGGTAAGTAGCACCTAAACTTGTCAGTATTCACCTGAAGACGATTGCAGATACAAGCATTTGAAACGTCGTGAAAACCTTTTAAATACATTAAGACGATGGACGTCCGAAACGATAGCAATCATTTGTGGCATATTTCTTTATTTAAAGGTCATTTTTATTCCAAACTTTTTGGGAAATTTATTTTGTTTGGGCTCTGCAGCTGATACAGTCAATTTATTGAAAACATTTTATCAATGTGAGAAAGTTTTTTAAAATCAATGCTGATTGGTTTGAATATGAAAGTTTCTAACTGGACAATCACATATAAGAAAGATATAACAGGATCATTTTCAAAATTCACATGTTTTTAGATTATCTCCAAGGGTGTGATGAATTCATGGTATGATTTGAAGAAAGAAGGATTGGAGCAATGAAGCAAATGAGAACGCGACGTTTGAATCAAGATTGTATCGAATCCGGGAAGCAATTCAGTAAATCCAAGACCAATTCAATTTATGAATGCTTTCAACAAATGTCTTGCACGGATCTACTGGATTGTCTTGATACATTCAATTGTGCTGCTGATGCAGATGTGTTGTTGGTGACTGAAGTGTAAGATGTGTTCTTGTTCAGTGTGTCAGGATTATAGGGGAGACCAGGGATTAGTTGAACCAATTTTCACATTTTATTTTTTTAATTTGATTTTTGAAGCATATTTCTGAAAATTAATGACAACACATGAAAGCCTATTTTTTGAGCTTCACGCTACTATTTTTATTTCTCAAAAAATATTATGCGTGATAAACTTACAGATCATTTTACATGTATACCTCACTGTGTCAGGATTATACTAGAGCTACGGATACTCTAGATTCTACAAAACTATTCTGCCATATTGAAGGTGAAATGTAATGTGTTATGTATTCCTTTCTTTCAAGTCAATATTTGCAGGCGATACTGACAAGTATGGGAAAAGAGAAGAAAACTTCGAAGAATTATTAATGCCGGAAAATCTCTTTATGTAGTATGCGTCATTTATGGAAGGAATTATTATGGAGAATGTTAAATTTGTAGTTACCGGAAAGACAGGCGAACAACTTTTTGGCAAATTGAAATTCAATTTTTTTGTACACCCTTTCCCAGAATTTCCGTATGCTTATTTATTGAAGTTGTTCATTGAAATAAGAATATTTGATATTGTTACGTATGCCAACCAAAATTTCTAAAGGGAAAAAAGTAGTAACAGAAGAGACATTGAGGGAAAGCTACAGATATTGAAGCACAAATAAATCAGATCTGAGTACTTTGTACTGTAGCAGATAATAGTACACTTGAATATTTTTTAAACACAAATATGAAGTTAAAACATTCCATTTCAATTTTTCAGGAAATATAAATTGTTGAGATGGCTATAGGTTTGAAATTCCACTGTGAATTCTCTACCTCACCAGCATTTTATTTTGTTGCGCCCATATTTTCTGTTTCATGTTTTGCTTATTTTATTTTTCGATAGTAAGTTTTTGTTTTTTATGTTTTTAAGAAGATTTTATATTTTTTAGGTTAGAAGAAACGAATTTATTCCAGAAGAAATATCATATCAATGGCAAGAATTTACGATAACTAGGAAAAATCACAATGGAATATTTTCAGAATGTTTTTTTGTGGGGGTATCAAGTCATAAAATTTATTATACAGGGTGTCCCTGGACTTCCTCCTTTCCTCTCGGGAATGTATAGATGGGGTCAAAATATCACCAGTACTTCACATAACTTTTGTTCCTCAAAGTCTTCGTTACCAAGTTACGGGCCCTCAAAGTTACAAGATGAAAAATGTTTTACTTTGATAACTTCCAAAGTGAATATTCAAAATCATCTGAATTCTGGTGATTGACTAAACAAATGAATTCCTTCGATGAGCTTTCATGCAGGACTCAGTTGTTTTGTTACAAAGTCAGGAACGGACTACCCCCGATGGTCCACACCCCAAAACTTTGAAATGACTGGGATTTGTCAATATGTTTTAACAAAACAAGGTTACCTGAAAAATTTCCTGAATAAAAGTACTCGTGTGGAAAATCGATCAGAGCAACGATTCTTGATAAAAATGCAGTTTCACTCGACGACATCAAACCCGATCGTCCACCATTATTTGAAATGAAAAATGTTCACAGTAGAAAAACTAATGCTAACGTTAATTCAACAACATTTATAACAGGGATAATACAAAATATGCTAAAATAAAGTCGTAAACAAAAAGTACAGTACCTAGTTGGAAGTTTCATTCACAATGTAGATATTTTTTCAAATGAAATATCAAGTTATGTAGATTCGTGGTGTTTTTGAACTAACAAGCTACTCCACTATGAAATATCGAATTCAGTCCATATTTTGTATGTACGCGTGGAATAAGCAGGTTTCGTGAATCTCATGAAACTCAACATTTGGATGTTGCAAATTCGTATTCACAGCTTAAATGTTGAGGAGTTTCACTGATAAGTATAATTTCATGGGAGAAAATCCTTTAACTCGAAGATAAATTCAGCTGAAAAAACGTACATCGGAAGACATAACCAACCAAACACCAACGGAAATTCAACGTGAATGTTTGGGCTGGTATCATAGGAAACCATCTTATAGGACCATTCGTTTTACATGACCGATTGAATGGAGAACGTTATTTGGAGTTCATTCAGAACGATTTGAATGGACTTTTGGAACATGATCCATTGCAAACCCGAAGAGGTATGTGGTTTATGCATGATGGCGCTCCTCCTCATTTTAGTTTGATTGTGCGGGACCATCTGAACCAGATTTTCCCCAATAGATGGATTGGTAGAGTTGGGCCATATTCATGGCCACCGCGGTCTCTGGATTTGAATCTATTGGATTCCTTTCTGTGGGGGCATCTGAAAAGCCTCGTTAACGCTACACCTATTTACACCAGAGATGCCTTGTTGAATAGAATTACATTACATTGTGAAGCCAAACGAAACGACCCTGGCATGTATTGAGAGACGGGTGTCATATCGAGCAGTTTTTGTAGCGGATTTTTGCATTTCTGTTTGCTCTTGGGTCTTGCGATTGATTATCTACACCATGAGTTTTGTAAGGTAAACGTGTTTGCATGATGAAAATTTAATTATGAACATTGTACCTACCATTTCTTTTTTCATTACAAATTAATCTTTTAGAATAATGGTGGACATCTCAGGTTAGATGTCGTCGAACAAAAATGCATTTTTATCAAAAATCGTTGCTCCGATCGATTCTCTACACGAGTACTTTTATGCAGGAAATTGTCCAGGCAACCTTGTTTTGTTAAAACATATTGACAAATCCCAGTCATTTCAAAGTTTTGGGGTGTGGACCATCGGGGGTAGTCCGTTCCTGACTTTGTAGCAAAATAACTGACTCCTGCATAGAAGCTCATCGAAGGAATTCATATGCTTAGTCAATCACCAAAATTAAGATAATTTTGAATATTCACTTTGAAAGTTATCAAAGAAAAACATTTTTCATTTTGTAACATTGAGGGCCCGTAACTTGGTAACGAAGGCCTTGTTAAATATTGTAGAATGTGGACTGTAAATACTTCTTTTTGGGATCAAATTGTAATTAAAAACATAAAGGAATTGATTTTCTCTTCAAACATTTATTTCCTTGATTCCTACTAAATTGTTTCTATGACAACTCATATCATCTTTTCTTTTACCAGAAACAAACAAATTGAACCAAAGTACCTAACATACTGCCCGCTTCAAAAGGGCTAAAGAACTTTCAAAATAAGAAAAAAAATAGATGTAGTCTTTGAAAAACAAATAGGTATTTAAAAATGTCATTCACTTTCTATTGGCAGAACACAAAGCTTAGTAACTGTTCGCTGAACTTCATTGCCATTAGATAGTCTAATTGTTGCCACACGAACAACACTTTGTCGATGCCAGGTGGATACTAATTACCTGTCTCACTTCCACCCAGGGGTTTGATTTTCTTTTTAGTAGTACCAAAAACTGCCAATTTTCAGTAGAGTTGCGACATTTGATCTCCATTTCATCCTTTCTTGTAATTCGAAATATACTCAAGATGCCATCTATTCCAGAAGTGCTGCAAGACTTGCTGCATCTTTGATATTTAGTAAGAAGGTCTTCATAAGTCATTTGCAAATTACCGACAACTCGCTTTAAATGATTTTTTATTCTTTTTACACCCGCTTTCCATAAACCACCAAAATTGGGTGACCTAGCTGGTATAAAATGCCATGAAATATTGTCTTTTGACAAAGTATTCGTTATTGCATCGAAAGAAGACCAAAAAAAGGAATGAAATTCCTTCAATTGTGTATTAGCTCCAATGAAAGTCATTATCTGAAAAGAGCTGACTAGGTTTACCTCTTCTAGCTATAAAACGTCTAAGTGTTGCCAAAAATGCTTCTGATGATAAATCGGTAACGGGATCTATATGCATTGCTTTAGTGGACATACATATAAACATACATATAGAAGCTTTTATCATCCTTGCTCCTCTTAATTTCCTATCTTCAATCAAAATGGGACCAGCGTAGTCAATACCTACACTAGAAAAAGGGGAATTTTGTGTAACACGAATTTTTAGCAAGTTACCCATTAAATATTGTTCCGGGACTGGTCTCGCTCGAAAGCAAGTCACACAACTACAAGTTATTTTTCTCGAAGTACTTCGACCACATAATGGCCAATATATTTATCTTATAGAGAACAACAATTGTTGGGGACCACAATGTAAAAGCCTTTCATGCTCATCTGATAATATGAGACTAGTTAATTTATGTTTTGGAGATAAAATAATTGGATGCTTTTCAGCAAAATTATATACAGAGTTGTGTAGTCTGCCTCCTACTCTCATAATAGACTCATCGTCAAGAAATGGATTCAGAGATGAAAGTTGACTTTTTTTATCAATAGGTTTATTATGACAGAGTTTATCATATTCCAATGGAAAACTTTGACGTTGGCTGATTTTGATCAACACATTCAATGCATTTTTCAATTCGAACATTGTCAATGTTCCATTCTGACATTCGTTTTTTAACTTTCTCGAGTTGGAAATATATCGTATACAATAAGCTATGACCCTTTGTAAATTTATCATCGAAGAAAAAGAATAAAAAATATTGAAATTCAAATTGTTGATTGAAATGGCAGACAAGAGTCGTTTTTCCGGTAAATTTTCCGAATGATATTCTTTAATTGATGAGGAATTCCAATGAGACTCGCCATCCAAAAGCCATGAAGGCCCCTGCCACCATAGTTTTGATTCTAGAATAGCCTTAGCTTGCATACCTCGAGAAATTATATCGGCAGGATTATCGGCAGATCTTACATGATGCCAATCACTTGGATCAGTTATTATTTGAATTTCACCAATCCTATTTGCTACAAAAGTTTTCCAATTTCTAGCAGGTGCCTTTATCCAACCTAATGTTATCGTGGAATCACACCAAAAATATTTTCTTGAAATATTTAAACTTAGTGTTGCAAACCGTTTTAACAAGACGTGAAAGTAAGGTTGCACCACAATGTTCTAACCGCGGTAACGATACTTGTTTCAATGGTGCAACTCTAGATTTAGGGCATAGTAATCTAGATGTGTAATAGCCTGTTTTATTTTGGGATCCTATATGAGTGCATGCCCCATAGGAAAATTCTGAGGCATCGCAAAAACCATGAAGTTCGACAGAAATTGAGTCAACATCACGGATGAATCTTGGAATTTTCAATTGATTGATGATATCTAGATCTTTTTTGAATTTCAGCCATTGTGTATATATTTTTTGTGGAACAGATTCATCCCAAGTGATTCCCGCTTGCCATAACTGTTGAAGAATTAATTTTGCTCATATAATTATAGGACCTAATAGACCCAATGTGTCGAAAATTTGTGAGGTAATTGAAAGTATTGACCTTTTTGTGACGATTCCCATTGGAATATTACTGATAGAATATGAATAGTGTCTGCACTAGCATTCCAAGGACTCCTAGAGTTTTATTATTTTCTTCTGGTCCTAATTGAATAATATTCATATTCGTATCGGTTATTTCAAATTGATCACTAATTTCTGGTCTATTAGTTAGCCATTTCCGTAAATGAAAACCAGCTGAAGACAGAATAACAGAAACTTCTCTTTGAATGGAATTTATCTCATCAACAGAGTCTGAACTAGTCAATAAATCATCCATATAGAAATCGTTTTCAATCACCCGTGCCGCGCTAGAGAATTGCACTTTATTCTCTTCTGCCAACTGAAACAATGTTCTGACAGCTAAATATGGCGCTGGAGCAGTACCATAGGTAACTGTATTGAGTTCATAGCATTTCAGAGGTTCAGAAGAATCTTCCCTCCATAAAATTCGTTGTAATTTTCGCTAGTCTTTATGGATGAGTATTTGTCGATACATTTTAGAAATGTCTGCATTGATAACAATTGAATGCTGTCTGAATCTGAGCAAAATTGAAAATAGATCTGACTGGATTGTAGGGCCACTGAACTGTATATTGTTGAGTGATACGCCACTGTCTGACTTAGCACTCGCATCAAAAACAACCCTTACCTTCGTAGTTAAACTTTATTCTTCAACAATAGCATGATGTGGAAGGTAATAAATAGTTTCATTGGAATATTCTTCATCAACTAGGTCATGTGACCCAATTCCTCGTACTCGCGCATAAAGGAAACATATTCCACTTTCAATTGTTCGTTTTTATTGAGTTTTCGTTCAGTTGCCAAAAATCTATCTAAAGCCATCTTTCGCGAATCACCCAGGAGTCTAGTATCATCTTTTATCGGCAATAAAACGACCATCTACATCGCGACTAAAATTGTTCATGAAATGTGATTCACAAAATCGTTCAGACTTCGTAAGGATTTTTTCAGAATTATTACATTCTTCCAGTTGCCAGAACTTGTCCAAATTGTCATTTATCGCATTCTCAAGATGCATATTGAAACATACCATAGAAGTATTGATTCGAGAAGGAAGATTCAAATTTCCTGATACTATCCAACCGAGTGAAGTTTTTTGAAGAATGGGTTGACCACTACCTAAAAGAATCTGACCGACACTAAGCAAATCCTAAAAAATATTAGCACCCAGTAACATATCGATTTTGCTAGGTTTATTGAATTCTGGGTCAGCCAATTGTATATTCGGAGGAATTTTTAAATTACTTATGTGGATGAATATATTTGGTAGATGTTCGGTTATTTTTGGTAGTATAAAACAGAAAAAACTAGATTTGAATTGACTGTTACGAGATTTGATTTCAACTAATACTTGATTGTGAATATAAGCTAAAGATTGACCTACCCCTCTAATAGTCAAATTAGTTGGGGATCTTTTGAAGTTCAGTCTTTGACATAGTTCCTCAGTTATGAAGGAACTCTGTGAACCATTGTCAAGAAGTACTCGTGCCAACTGTAACTGTCCCTTATAATCTTTAATTCTAACCACAGCCGTGGAAAGCAATACTTGATTATCAACAAAATTATTGAACACATGAGAAGTCACCGTTGGATTTTCAGTTGTATTTTGGCACTGATTCCCAGAATATTCTCCTTCTGTTGGATTGTTATTTTCATTATTTTCAATGTGAACCAAACTATTGTGTTTGCGATTACATTGTTTACAACGAGAATATGTACAGTTAGGTGCAAAATGCCCTGGTCTAAGACAATTGATACATAGCTTTTTATTTTTTATTTCTGTAATTCTGGAGGAAATAGAAAGTTTCAATAATCCGCCACAATAATAGATTATGTGTTCCTCTTTACAGAAATAGCATTTTGGTTTATTGACACTAACAGGGGTGTGAGATTTCGATAGAGATTTTTTCGCATTTCCTATTTTAATTGAATCCTTTTGATTAATTCTAATTTTCAAGAAGTTCGCATCTATTTTTCAAAAATAAATTCATGTTTTTCATAGATGGAAGTGTACCTTGAAAATCAAATGATTCCCATTCTCTACGAGTACTTAGATCGAATTTGGAAGCAATTATATAGATAATTATAGTATCCTATGTGTCAACCGGTACCTATAAATTTTTTAATGATCGCAGATTTTTTGTCACATTGTCATATAATTTTCGTAGATCGGAATGGCATTCCAATTGTATGGCAGGAAAATCAAAAATAGCTTTAATATGGTTGAAGATAATCAAAGACTTGTTTTCGAAACGATCAGTGAGAATTTGCCAAGCAATATGATAGTTCGATGAGTTACTTCTAAAGATTGTATGACTTCGCTGGCCTCATTTTGTAAAGATGATTTCAAATAATAGAATTTCTCTATATCATTCATAGATTTGTTGTTGTGCACTAAAACAGTAAACGCATCTCGAAACTCAAGCCATTTACCATATGATCCACTGAAAGATGGCAAACGTATAGGAGGATATTTTACTTTATGTAAATCAGACCGGTCACTACTATTAGTATTACTATTATTCGAATCACTGCTCAAACGAATTTGATTTTGAACAATACTCTGTTGATCCTCATTGACATTAACTACATTCGATTGAGTATTTGAAAAAGTTATGCTAGTATTGCTTATTTTGTTATCATGAAATGAAGTGATAATTGATCTAGCTTTACTTATAGATGCATAATAACATATTTCAAACTCCCCATGTAGATCTCCCTCCTTTTGATTATCTTCTTCGCCTAGATTGATCTCTATTTGTGATTGCATTTCATCAAATAACTTGAAAATAGACTCAATTGTTTCTAATCTTTTCTGTAATTGATAAATGGTCTCTTCATTTGATTGTTGATTATCGATTGATGATAGAAATGTTTTGAATCGTGTCAGAGAACCTCTAAATTGACCTCTTTTTATTCTCATTTCGGAAATTTCCATTTTGAGAATGTAAACTAATGATCTGACTGATAAGGAAAAATTCAACTATAATTCCTGGACTATGGCAAATATCCAAGAACTACAACTGTCGATAGAAATGTCAGATAAAATCGAAGATTGTCAGTAATATAATGAAAAATTCAACTATATTTCCTGGACTACAATAGCAATATCCCCGAAATAGAAATACACCTGTCAATAGAACTGTCAAATGCAATCGAGGATTGTCAGCAATCTTGCAATCCACTCAAAACCTGATAGTACCTACCACTCATCAGAACACATAAATAGTTCAATAGCAAAAGAATCTTCGAATATAGGAATTGAACGGACTCACAGAATCTCTTGACTTTGGTATTCCTCTCCGATTCACTTCTCAAAGCTGGAGACTTCTCAACTTCAATAGATATTCGTGCGATGGAGGACCATGTTGAATATTGTGGAATGTGGACTGTAAATAATTCTTTTTGGAATCAAATTGTAATTGAAAACTTAAAGGAATGGATTTTCTTTTCAAACATGTATTCCCTTGATTCCTACTGAATTGTTTCTATGACAACTCATATCATCTTTTCTTTTACCAGAAACAAACAAATTGAACTAAAGTACCTAACAGGCTTTTAGGAACAAAAGTTATATGAAGTACTGGTGATATTATGACCCCATCTATACATTTCCGAGAGGAAAAGAGAAAGTCCAGAGACACCCTGTATAGCCAAATTGACTCACTCATCTACTTTCACTCTTGTATATTCTTTGGTTTAATTCAGGATAAGTATGAATTATCATGACAATTCATGATACTCCGCCCCTTCCCTATCTCCCTACCTAGCAATGGAAGATATTGAGGAAGAATTATTAAATTTGTTCGATAATATTGAAATCATCACACATTTCGAATAACAATTTTATTTTCAATCCGACCGATTTGTTACCCAACAATTTTTCCTGCTATCAATGCACAAAGTCTTATAGCTCACCACGATGATATTTTGAACACATTTTCCCAGAGCACATATAACCTGATAATTGTGAGCAAAACATGGCTCAAACAATATATACTGTCAACAGCAGTAAATATGACAAGATACAAACTATTGAGGACCGATCGAGTCCAACGTCACGGTGTACGCAAAGGAGAACTTGTCCTGCAAAATCATAAAAAGATCAGCTTCTGATCAAACACCATCCTTGGAATACCTGTTCATAGAGGTTAATCTCAACAGGAGGCTTCTGGTTGGCGTTCTCTATTCTCGTCCCTCATATAACTATTTTGACACACTGGATTCTGTCATGGATGAACTAGTTCCTAACTATTCGGAAATCATCATAATGAGTGATAATACATGATACAAACTGCAAGTCGTTCCAAATGATTGAATAATGTATTTAAATCGTAACATCTTGAGTTGGTGACTAGCAAACCTACTCACCATCTACCTAATTCCAATACTTCCTAACAAAATAATTGCTAACAGTTAGCATAATGCATATCACTTTTTTCACCATGACGTCATCTACGCTGCCTTCAACTTCTAATGTCCTAAACAAAAACCACGTGTCATCAAATGCCGTAACTTGAATAGAATCCTCCTTGGTTGAAAATGAACTATTTCAATAATAAAATTAGAGAAATATATAATGCTGTTGCTCCGCTGAAATCCGTTAGAATCAAGCATCTTTCATGCCCCTGGTTGAACGATAACCTGAAACAATTGATGAAGGAACGTGATAAATTGAAATCACTGTATATGAAAAACTCATACGCGAAAACAAAAAACTTTATCGTGCCATGAAAAACAATTGCAACTATATGAAAAAGTTTGGCAAACACTACGTTCCGTGGAGATTGAAAAATTATCTGATTCTTCATCAAATTGATCCAAATCATATCGCCAAACATTTCATATCACCGTACACTGGTATAAAGTGTGATGCTAAGAAATCAACATTAACATTGCTCAACTCTTGTCTTCCACCTGAGAGACCTATCTCTTAATTTCGCATGATCGGAGACGATGAAGTAGAAATGGCTGTGGATGACATTACTTCCAAATCAGTTGAATGTGATAAAATTGGAATTGCCCTGTCACATACCCATAATAAACGATATTTAACCAGTCCTTAGCCCATCTACAACTTCTCATTACAGAACAGTATTTTTCCCAGTTCATGGAAGGAAGCCAACAGTATTTCCATCCCCAAAAAACAGCACGTCAGTGATGTGTCGGACTTCCGTCCAATTTCAATACTCTCCCCGCATTATCAAAAATCATCCACTCCCAAATCATATCTTTTGTGAATAAACACTCCTTACACAACCCGTCCCAATCAGGCTGTCGTCATGAACACAGCACTGATGATATTAGTCTGGCAATGGACAAAAAGCAAGCGACAGTGTTGGTGCTGCTGGTCTTTAGTAAAGCGTTTGACACCATAGATTTCGATATATTGCTAGCTTTCCAATTTGATCCTGAGGATACCAGCCCACGTTACCAATCTAGTTCATGATCGTTTTTCGGTCAGATTTTCTCAGCTTTGAAATCGTTTCCCTGCTAGTATCACTTAGGAAGCTTCTTTCACCTCATTCCGATCTGCCCCAAAGAAATTTCTGTACAACATAGATTTAACTGCTTCTGGGTACTAGAATAGTTTCAAACAATGAACGCTTGACCTCAAAATTCCATTCCATGCCTGTCCCTGTTGTCACTTCCTATCCCTATATCCCGTAGTCAGGAGTAACATAATTCATTCATGTCAATTGATTATTTTAATGTTTGATTATTCAATCAATTTAGTATAGTTCATTTTACTACATCTTCAACTAACTGATTTCATCATATGTTATTGCATCTCATGTTAGTTATAGTCCCCTGGTATGATCTGCCTGTCGTAAGACTAAAAGATCAAACCCAAGCCAAGGCATCGTGCCGAGCGCTGAATGACCGCTGGGTTCAATATGCAGTCTCAAACGTACCCTCAGGGCACCAAGCGGCACCCCCTTGTATGCAACGCCTTACCGCATCATGCTAGGCTCTGCCGCGGTGGACCAACATTCCCCAGCTGCTCGTAAGAATCGAATGGATCCAAAAATATAAAAAAAAATTGAAAGGACAGAGGCGAACACGTCCAGTCAAAAACAAAAGGAAAAACTGCCCGGTGCTAAGGCTCCACAGCCAACACCAAAACCCAAAAACAAGGAGAAATGTAACTTCCCTAGAGGAAATAGAACTGAAAGTGAAAGCTGCCCATCTAGTAGGGGCCTCTAGATTGAAGTTCAAAACAAAACTTGGAGGTGGACTTGACTACATAGTCACGAATGGGCGAGTCATATTAAAAAACATCCAAAAAAAAACAACAACTAAAACAGGCTCCAAAGCAAGTTACGATGGAGGGGAATGGAAAAGAGGCCAGAAAAAGCACGAAAGAGGCTGTACCAAGCACATCCACAAAACACCTCCGCTCAAATTGCAGTACAATTCAAGCAGCTGAGGAAGAAACCAAGGCAAGAAGGAGTTTCCTTCAAACATGCCCTCGCCTCATCAAGGTTGCCGTGGTAGACGAGGGGTTCGCAGAGACCAAATTGAACCCGGAAAGACTAATCGAAGTCCAGGACTCAATCTCTGAGGCACACGACATAATCCCCCTTGAGGCACCACAAGTGCGCTTTGCTAAATGCACGCATAAACCAGGTTACCTGATTATGACGTGTGCAGATTGCATTTGTGCAGACTGGCTGAGATGCTATCCCAACTATAAAGCTCTGGAAAGGGGTAAGGGTATTGGAGAAGGAAGGATCTTCCAGAAGCAATCGCCTGCACCACCTACATCCCGGACGATAGAGGATAAATACCAGAAACGGAAAAAATCCTGCGAAGGCTGAAATTTGGCAATCACGGGCTCAACACAGACTTCTGGACGGTGTTGGGTTAAACTCCATCGGACAAAGGTCAAACCTGGGCTTTCTCTGGAGGAATTCCAGAAAATAGACATGTCTCCCTATTATAACCTAGGAAGAATCAAATTCAGGGTTAAGGGAAGACAAAACCCGAAACAGGGTACGAACACAGAGGCACAGATCCCACTCCGGAGATTCTAGAGATCCAGACAGAGGAATCAAAAGGCCTCCAAGGAGTGAGCCCTTTCAAAAGCACGCAGCACATGAGAGCGGTACGCCCATGGAAATGGGAGAAGTCTCGGAGAAGGCAGAAGAACTCCTCAGTTTGCGAAACTGAGTTCAGGAGTCAGGGTTCTGCTGGGGAACCTCCACCATGCAAAAACTGCCAGCGCTGTCATGTGTAGGAGGTTCGACGAGGAGGGTCTAGACCTGACCCTCCTGCAAGAACCTTGGGTACATGGAGGCAGAGTTGCAGGCCTGAAAACCAACCAAGGTAAGCTACTATACAGGAAAGGTACAAAAAAACTGGTGCTTGTATCGTATATTGTAACAGGTTAAAATGCGTACTGATCCCGGTGCTCTGCAGCGCCGATATTGTTACAGCTCCCCTGACCACGCCAACAGAGGAAGGAGCCAAGAGCTGGATAGTGAGCTCCGCATATCTCCCAGGCGGGGAGGTCTGCCCACCACCGCTCATAGGCGGAGTAATCGCATATGTGGCCAAGAAAACGCCAATTGATCCTAGGATGCGATGCAATTGCACACCATAGTCTATGGGAAAGCACAGATATCAATGCTAGAGGTGAGTCACTTTTAGATTTCATACTAACAAATAAGCTACTAATAGCTGACGTAGGCAATAAATCAATTCCGTCACTGCAACGAGAAAAGAGCTATTATATATCACACTCTCATCGGAAAAAGCATTTGATAACATAGCCAACTGGCACGTGTCCAAAGAGCCTTCATGCTTCGACTATAGACAAACTGACCAAAACTTCACCAACAGACCTTTGACTGTCTGAATAGCACGTTCTACCATTCCATTCGATTTTGGATTTTGCGGACTTGAGGTAGAGAGTTTGATATCATACTGATTTGTAAAACAGTAAAATTCTCTTGCATTGAATGGAGGGCCATTGTCACTCAAGATCTCCTGTTGCAAACCATTTATAGCAAATACTTTCTTCAGTCATGAAATAATACTTTCTAATGTTTTATTATTAAGTCTAGTCACTATGATGAATTTTGTGAATTAGTCGACAATTACTAAGAAATTTGTAGGAACAAGCGTTTTGAAATATATTCCAATTTTCTCTCGTGTTCATTTTCGAATATTTATGGCAGGTTGAACAGTTTAAAACAGTACTTTTGATTTCAGACATTAGTCCAGGCCAGTACACAGAATCTTGAGCCAACAGTTTTGTTGAAACGACACCGTGGTGCGACTCATGTAGTAGATCCAGAAATTCTCGTTTCAGTTGGTCAGGAATAATGATTCTTTTGTGTGAAACAAAATATTTTCATGTAAAAATACATCATTTTTAATTGACCAATATTTTTTTAGTTCAATTGGTAAACTCTTTTTGTGTCTTGGCCAGCCATTTTCTATGGAATGTTTGATTTTGCTTATAGTCTCATCCAGGTCAACAGACATTTGAAGGTGCTTTTCATTTCCTGAAGAAGTGCGTATGATATAATAGACTCTTGGGTTATGTTCCAAATATTGTGTATCAATTGTGTCACTGCTTGGTTCTCTACTCAAGGTATCCGAAATTTGTTTTTGCTTTCCAGGAACATACTCCAATAGGAATTGATACCTGAGAAGTCTCATAGTTAAGCGCTGAACACGAGGTGACATGTCATCGATAGGTTTCTTGAGTAATCCTAACAACGGTCGGTGACCGGTTTGGAGCCTGAATCTCATTCCATACAAATAAAAGTGAAAGTGTTCACAGCCAAGTGAATATACCTTTGCTGCGTTGGCGTTAACGAAGCTGAACCATACTCAACAGTTTGTCCATTCTGAAGAATCACAGCACCAATTCCATATGGACCCGCATCAACTGACAATATCACCTCTTCATCAGGGTTGAAGTACCTTAAAACTGTAGCTGATGTTACAAGTTTTCTTAACTTATCAAAAACTCTTCGTTCATCAGAAGACCATTGCCAATCTACGGTTTCAGCTAAAAGTTTCCTCAAAATATTTGTTCTTGTTACTAAATTTGGAATATACTTTGACAGGTGAACTATCATGCCAAGGAAACGCTGTAATGCTTGTCTATCAGTGGGAGGTTCCATATCAGTAATAGATTTCTTTTTACTTTCATCGACTGATATTCCATGACTAATTATTACATGTCCCAAAAAATTTACCTGGGTATATTTCGACTTTTTTAAGTTTAGAGTTAACCCAGATGTAGAAATGTTCTCTTCATATTATGATTGTGTGACTCTAGTGTAACCCAAATAGCAATATATCATCGTAGTAGGCTACGACATCTGGTAGTCCATCAATTATTTCAAACATATATTTTTGGAACACCTACGGGGCTGGAGAAAGTCCATATGGTAAGCGTAAGTAGCAGTATCGCCCAAAAGGAGTCGATATTGTGCACGAAAGTGAGCTCTGTCAATCAAGAGCCACTTGTAAAAACGTAGATGAAGCGTCCAAAATTGAATAATATTCAGCTCCGCCAAGTTCAGCAGAAAGATAGTCTTGTGTTGGTATCTGGAACATTTCACGCTTCGCATTTTTGTTCAGTTCACGAGAATCCATACAAACTCGAATATCACTATTATTAGCTTTTGGTGTGAACCCAATCTGTAGGCTCTGTAATAGGAATCAATATATTTTCCTCAGCCATCAGATCCAGCTTTTTGTAACTTTAGCTTTCAATGATATGGGAATTTTTCTAACAGGACAAAATTCTCAGAGTCCTTGCACCATTCAGTCCCAAAATTTATGAAGATGTCTCAGAGTTTAAAATGTAAAAAATTATGTACTTTCGTATATTTTCATACACACAGTCGAAGAACATTTATAGTATGACCAGAATAAAAAAACAAACCTGACGTTGGTTTAGTCAAAACAGTTTTGTCAATGTTGAGAAACTCAAAATCAGTCAGATTAAAAATTGGCTTCCTCTATGAATTCACTTGGCTTCCTCTATGAATTTTTAATTTCAAGTCAACACTAGCTGTGGTCAATATTTTGAACCATTCAACTGAACTAATAACATTTTTTGTGTTATCACCAGTCGGAAAGTCTGATTTCTGTGTTATTGTCCTCACAATTTCTCTCGAATCTGGATCCTGAGAATTGTCCTCACACGAGTCATTCGATTCTTTTTTGTATTTTTTTTTTGTAATGGCCTTTTCGTTTGCAACGTCTACAGTGTCTGTTGAATGCAGGACATTTGCTACGTTCATGTTGAGAACCACAAGAAGTACAATTGCCTTCTGCTTTCTGACCTTGCATGATAGTTTTCATAGTTCTGATAAGTAGGTTTACACTTTGATTTTCCAAAAGGTTCCATACTTTTTGAAATAGCATTCACAAGAGTAAAATCAGTAATTATTTGATTCGAAATTTCCTTCTGTTTCTGGGCGCTACTTTCAAGAGCTCGACATATGTCAGAAGCGTTTTCTAGTGTCAACGCACTTTGCTGCAGTAACTTGTCCTGCATACGTTTGTCAGAAATACCAAGTACGATTCTGTCCATAATCATCACATCTCTTTCCTCAAATTCATAATTGGTGGACAACTGTTTCAGTGAAGTAAATAATTGGTCAAACTTTCACCAGGTAGCTGATCACGCTTGAAAATTTTAAAGTGTTCATATACCAGTTTTTGATGAAGTTGCAATAACTGTCGAATTTGACTCAGGATATATGTGTTCAGTCTCATCTGCGTTCATTGCTTTCTCTGACAAGGGTTCATTGGGGGGAAAAGAGGGTTTCTCAAATATTCTGATATCACTTACACTGCATTTGGATATATATATATATATATATATCACAAGAGGAATATGATAAAGTTGAATAATATAAATTTTTCATGGTCTTGGGGATGTATTTTTTGGATAGTTTCTGATTTGGTGATAATTATCACACAGCTGTGATTTTTGCTTCTGACCTAAGGGTAGCGACCATATATATATATATATATATATATATATATATATATATATATATATATTATATATATATATGTATATATTTAATCTTTGGAATTTGGAATATCATTTTATCATACAGAAAACTTTACGAAGAAGTATTTGACAATTGGTCAAAATAATTCATATACACTTCCTATGAATATCATTGCAATCGAAGTCATTTTTGGATTGAACCTCTTCTGAGTTCATTGTGCTGAATTGTGATTTTCATTTGAAAAAAAAAACATAGTCTTGGCTGATCGAGATCAGAACAACCTTTACATATTTTTTTTGTAATACAGCAAAGATCAATTTTTGTCTATGTCAAAATTTAATCTTGATTCTTCAATTTCAGTATTGAATATTGATGACAAATCTCAGCACAGGCTGATTTTAATGTTCTAATAATTTTAAGCGACAATCTTTTGATGAGATTATACTCATCTGTAACAACCGTTAGTTGAAAAGTGTATTGAGATATTCTAAATTTCAAGAAGTTGAATTCAATGGCAAAAACAATTCTGACACCACCAATATTGTTTTTCATGTCGTATTGCTGGGAACAATCATTCTACGGATAAGAAGTTGATGATATCTGTTCAACCTGATTGGTTGCTCAGCAGCCATTGGTATGTCCTGATGGCGGGCCACACGACTACGCTAAGTCTAGTTACGAGTTACACTACTTCGCTCAATCAGAGGTACATTGTCGTCGATAAAACCGACAGATTCAGCAAAATTAAACAATATTTTTTGGAATTGTATGACCATGTGAAGGAAACTCCATATAACACATGCAGAAACTTTTGTACATACTGTTTTGTTAATAGACTAGTATAAATTTCGTATTTGTTCTTTTGTTGTACTGATTTACAGGAGAAATGATTATTTGATTTGCAATTATTATTGGCTAGGAAGTTTGAATTTTTATCCTAATTGAACAAAAAATTCTGGCGTCCATTCAAATTCACAATTTATAAAAAACCTCTGCTTGAAACATAAATAAATCTGAAACTAGCATGGCGGTCCAAAGAACTCCACACAGCTCTTCACTGAATAGCCAGAAATTGGGACGAATTAGTCCAAAAGCTCAAGGATAATTTCTTGCCATATCATTATGATGAAAATCTAAGAAGAGAAATTAACAACAGAACTCAGGGTTCGTCTGAAAGAGTCACGATATACATCTCTTCGTTAAGATGAAAAATGTTGAGAATTGTTGTTGATAAAGCGAATGTGTGCATACTCAAAGCAACTTGATGCTTCAAAATAATTTTGAAATATGTGCCTTGAGTTCCCTCATGACCTCCCCAATGGCAATTTCGTAGCTTTCCAAAATAAGTCAGATATTAAACTTTGTCACTCTAATTAGCCACCCAGTATATGATGTTGGTTCTAGGCATTGCAAGTCAGAACAGTAAAGTTATACAGCAAGGGTGATGAAGGGTAACCCTGTCGTACCCGTGTGTGGCAATGATTACTTCAGAAAAAGCCTTACTGTAATTTTGCCATGATTCTCGTTAATAGAATAATTCGCATAAGATGTATGACCCTGGATAAGAAAGCTATTTTTTGGAGTTTGAAGACCTTTGCCAAACACTATGTTATGACTTATTTAATGAAAGATAAGTGCCATGTGAAGTGGAATGAATAGAAAAATCGAATTAAACGGTTTTCTCCACATAAAGGATTCAATATAAAATTGAACCAGAAAATGGTAGATCTCAGGTGAAAAACAACCACTTTCCTGGCAAATACCACGCAGAACGTTGAATGATATTCACCTGAAAATGTTTCTAATCATTCCACTTCACATGGCACTTATCTTTCACTATATGCTAGACGGGCTTGCCACTCCTACTGAGAAGGAATCTTTTATTTAGAAACCTATCGAGGTGGGAGATTTTCGGAGTGTTTCTTTCTGTCACTAGGTACCGCCAGTTAAAGTTTATCTATTCCGGCGTACCTATAGGTGTTACAAGATCGTTGATGGTTTGTTTACGTTGTGTCTCACTTCAGCCAGAGTTCTTTGGACCTTTGGCTGGTTGACTACTCCGTACTGATGAGGGCCAAGAAGCCTGAAACCGGTATGCGGATTGTTAGGTGAACACGACATAAATTGAACATAATCGAGCTTATCAGAAAGAAACATTTGCATTCAATGTCCATTGATATTATATGGAAGTATTCATGGATTTTCAGGTGAATATCATTCAACGTTCTGCTTGGTATTTGCCAGGAAAGTAGTTGTTTTTCACCTGAGATCCACCATTTTCTGGTTCAATTTTATATTGAATCCTTTATGTGAAGAAAACCGTTTAATTCGATTTTTCGACTTATTTAATGTTGAGATAAAGTACACACTATATTTTTTGTTGGTACTAGCAGTTGAAAGTTGGATGTCGGGATAACTGAACAGTGGAGCAAGTCCCTTTTGATCCAAATTGGGATCTTGGAATTTCATTCTACCAATTCTGACAGTTTTCGAGAACTGGGAGTTGTGTGATTGGGCAAAAGTTGTTTGCTCTGAAGTGACTTAGGCTTGGGAATCACAATGATTGTTCTCTTTTCCCAATGTCAGGAAAATATGGTACTTGATGCAAAAATAAATATTTTCATCATGTAAGGTTGTAATCACAGGAGATTTTTTTCAGTATTGTCCAGGAAATGTTGTCAGATTCAATGGAAAATTTTTCTTTGATTATGTAATATTTCGAAGTCATTTTCATCTGTTTCAAATTTTCATTACATCCTTAAAAAAATGTTCATAACAAATGTTGATTATTCCATAGTTTTCTGGATAGTTTCGTCATCAGTATTGTATAGATTACAATCCTTCAATATATCCATCACCTATTTCTTGTTCTTGGCTACTTATGAACCTCATTATTTCTACATTTACTTTGTCAATGTTAATTGAAATTGATTTCATATTCGTTTTCTGCATCAATTTATCTAGGTCAATGCTCGTTTGGATTGCTAAATGGTCTGCTTCTAGATTTGCCTTTTTCTCTTTCTCAATACAGTTTTTCAAATTAATAGTATTACAACTGGGGTGATGTCTGGGTTATTCTGCATAAGGAAAGTTAGAGGGGGGTGTTTCAGCTTTTTTTAAGGTTGAATTTTGTATGAGGTTTGTTTTATTTACTTGAGTTCTATCCACGTTTGAATCAGTAATGATCAAGGCATCAGAACTACTACCTATACAATAGCTGTGAGCTTCTTGAGGAAAAAGCTATCTTCTATTTTCTGTTATATTAGCTCGCTATGATGTGTTACAGATTTCTATTTTGATATTCAAAATGACTTGTCTAGTGGTATTGTTTGTTAAATACATTGAAGTCGAGATAGTGTTGGCTAATGATGTTCTTTATTTGGTTGATGATATCCCAAGGAAAACTAAGGAATGAATGCATTAATTTCAATCGTCTCATTCGGGTTCGCAGACAATAGTCATTGTTTGCTTGACTGACCCTGTACTGATGAGGGGCAAATACACCAATTCCGATCTATAGGTGGTCAGTCCAAGTGAGGTGGTTAACATTTATCCATATCACAACAAACATTTGCAAAGTAACTTTGTAGGACTTTGTATGATTATCCATCGAATATAATCCAATGTTTGTCGAGGCATAGCTAGGAAATAGTTACTTTCTGATATTTGACCCAATGTACAACTATTGCATAGGTAACGTTTGGAGAAAGAAGACATTTTTCTTTTTCTATGATATTTATATGCTATTATGTGTTACTGATTTTTCTCATGTATTATAGATTTCTATCATGAAATTCAAATTATATTTTATTTATACATCACAAATAGGTAAAATAACCAAATGACATGTACACAGTGGGGAAAATATCCATATCAAGTATAAATAAAATAAATTATATATTTCTTGACATGTTTTTTGGGTAACCTTCCACAGTCTGAAAATGAAAATATAATCAGGAAAATCTATACAAGTGTAGAAAGGGCAAACTATTAGTTACCCGATAAGTTATTGTTCACCAAATTATATTTCCTATAGAAAAATTATTCAATTAGTCAATAACTTGTCGTCTTCTGAATTTGCCTATCAAAAATTTTTTCAAAAAATTCAAAAGATACTTCTCTATATAGTTTTTGATTGACGATTCGGGGACTATATCTGCCCCCTTTCTCAAAATTTTCCAAATCTCCTTTAATTGTTTTAATAATTTGGATTTCTCTTTTCTTTTTCGCTTTTTCAACTGACGGATGTCAATTGAGATCTGCCAAAAAAGTTTGAGAGTGACGTGTTGCTCATTTGATATATGGGGTGTTGTTCAGATCAGTTTATTAGCATTCTACCATACCTCACTTCCTCTCTGAGTAGAGGTTACCATGTATTATCCATTTCAATAGAATTTGTTGAAAAGCAGTTGTTATTGGAAAGAAGAATACAGGCCGTTTCTGTCAATTTTCTCCTCTCTTGATGTGGTTCTTTCATCAAGATTTTTATCCTATTCCATTCAATCGTATGATCGCCATTGGATGTTCTGCAATTTTTGATCCGGTTATTTGTCGATTTCTGATGTAACTCTGATGTTCACTTCGGCGCACTTCCAATGGTCTTGACGTTTCACCTATATAACTATCACCACACGAACAAGGTATGTTGTAAACACAGTTTTTGGTACTTTCTTCTGCGTTTTTTGGTTTTGTTAGTGTTAGTATAGATCTCAGTGTGTTTGTTGTTCTAAATGATGTTCTCACATCATACCTATGTCCAATTCGTTTGATCTTTTCAGATAATCCGGGGACATAAGGTATTATGTTAGTTGTGAAATGTGTAGGTGGTGGGAGTACTCCTGTTATTTGTGTTAATTGGTTGTTTGTGTTGTTTGGATTGTTGTTTTCAATGTCAGTGATTGTTTTTTTCACAAACTGGTCCGGATATGCATTTTCCTTGAGAACAGATTTTATGAGGTTTATTTCTTCCTGTAGATTCTGGTTGGAATTGCAAACTGTTTGGGCTCGATTATAGAGACATTTAACTATGCCTTTTCAGACTGTGGAAGGTTACCCAAAAAACATGTCAAGAAACGTTGTTCCTCCACAAAAAACCACATTCATTCAATACTTATAAATTATATAATTATAGTTAATACATATATTAATCATTTGCCTAATTTCTCTATCAGTGTTATTGAAAAAAATCAAATATATGTATATATATATATATATATATATATATATATATATATATATTATATATATATATATATTTATAATATATATATATATATATATATATATATATATATATATATATATATATATATATATATATATATATATATATATATATATATAATATATATATATATATATATATATTATATATATATATATATATATATATATATATATATTATATATATATATATATATTTATATATATATATATATATATTGTCAATGTGGCACCAGAATTTCTGACATATTGTTAGTGTGGCACCCGAAAATACAAAGTGGCACCGGCCTGTGGGTACCTAAATGTTTGGCGAGTATATTTTCGTCAGATGAATCTAGAGTGACATCTAGTCCTCCAAAATGAAAATAGTGAGGGAGCCATATTTACAAAAAAAATTATCACTTCATACGTTTTAGTTCACTGTTTTCAATGTAGAGGGCGCGTAGGATATAAACACATGTATGTAACTACCTAAATATTTGCAAACTGGCTCCCCAATACTTGTTGCGCGAGTTACGGTAACAGCGGAGCGGCCGAGCGGGGAAGCATATTGCAGAGTGTAAGTATTCAGTACAATAAAATGAGGGAAAGAACAAGAAAAGTGTTTGATATTCTTCGTTCCAGAAAGGAAAGAAGTAAGTTTATTTACACTTTTTGTATGAAACATGTATTCACAAGATTCTTCATAGTCTTCTGATTTTGAATTAAAGATGGAGGCTACAAGATGGCGAATGAATTTTGTGATTATGGTCCGATTCTATTCAAAATTGGTATGTGGTGGTTTTCGGAGTTGGAGATTATGGATTTTTTGTCAAAGCTCATAAATTCGTGAAACCGGCGGTGGCGGATGAGTTTTGTGATTATGGTTCGATTCTATTCAAAATTGGTATATGGAGGTTTTTGAGATCGGATATTATGATATTTTGTCAAAATTCATAAATGGCGGGCGATTTTTGTGGTTATGGTCCGATTTATTCCAAATTGGTAAGAAGGGGTTTTGGGGTCGAGGATTATGATTTTTTCATCAAAATTTATAAATTCAAGGTGGCGAATGAGTTTTGTGATTTATGAAGCGATTATATCCATAAATGGGGATTTAAGGGTCGAAAAATATGATTTTTTGTTCAAATTTGATAATTCAAGATGGCGTATCTATACACTATACACAAAGAAGGAACAAATAATTTCTTCAAATGTGTGACGTAGGTTAGTTCAAGCTTGTTGCGTAATGTTTCCAGTTCGAATACCACTGTGGGGCCCAAGTTTTGAATAAATAATTTTGTATTGGGAAAAACCCAAATATTCTGAGGTCACATCTGCAGTTCCATCGATTGGAATGAATTCGCCAATAATATTGTTTTGTCTTTCTCTGTCTACGGGATTGCTGGCACAAAGACAGAAGGTTTCGAAACTTTCATGAAATAAATTTCGTTCAACCTTTGAAAATCCGTATTTCAGAATGTACTTGAGAGCTCCACGATTCGTGTTCAGTGGGTAGAAATACAGCTTTTTTCAGTATGAGCCCGCTCAGCTTACTTTTACCAAATGTCTACTAACCAAAAATGCTCATTATGGTATCACGAAATCATGTTTTTATAAATACTTTTTTTTGCTTTTTCTAATTTGAATTAATTTAAATATCAAATATATCGTTTTATAATAGGGGACTTATTTTCATTACATAATTATTTAGGTGAAGTTTATAACTTTACCGATAGTGACCATCATTCAGACCCTTTTGCTACTGATGGTAGTGGAACAGAATACATACCATCATCATAAATTTCGGGAAATAGAAGTTGCAGTCACTGTGAGTCAATGAATATTTTTGCTTAACGAAATTTTTCATATAATTTTATAAATTTTCCTATTAAAATAATTGTCTCATTAGTTTTTATCACTTAGGTGAATAATTAAGAATAATTTGAGTCTTCTGGAAGCAGAACCCCAGGTAAATCTTCTTATGTTAATTTTCTCAATTCAAGCATACTGTTTAATGTTATTTTCTCTTCAGACGGTAGAATCAGGAGAAATAGTCGAAATTCCTAATATACAATGAATATGATAATGATTTTGATATGCGTTTGGGAAGAATACATACTACATACTTGTTACTTCATATTCTAATTTAATTTTTTCTTCAGATGGTAGAATCAGGAGTAATAGCCGGAATACTCAATATACCATTCCGTTTTGACTATGACAATGATTTTGATGTAATTTTGGTAAAAAAATACTAGCACATACTTGCTACTTTATATTATATTTTTTTACAATATTAAAGGTACTGTTCAATTTCTGCTATTGCTAAAATCAATTATGGAATCAATTTGTGAATCAACTAATAATAATGAAATATAACAAATGGGTGTAGGTTATATACAAATATATCATTATAATCACTTTTCCCATACCTTGGTAGTTCATAATTTCTGACTCCAAAACCCCCACATACAAATTTTGAATAGAATTGGACCATAATCACAAAACTGTCTCCCATCTTGGAGCCGCCATCTTGAATTTTAAATTTTAACAAAAAATTTCATAATCTCCGACCCCGAAATTCCCCACAAACCAATTTTCAATCGAATCGGACCATAATCACAAAACTTGTCTGCCATCTTGGAGCAGTCATCTTGAGTTTTCGAATTTTTACAAACAATTCACAATCTCCGTCCCCAAAACCCCCATATAACAATTTTGAATCGAATCGTACCATAATCACAAAACTCGTCGGCCATCTTAGAGCCGCCATTTTGTTTTTTTCCTAACAAAAATTCCATAATGCATTGTCACCGGATTATGAACACCTGCCAAATTTCAGCTCAATCGGATGTCGGCAAGTGCTTCAAAAATAGATTAAAAATTGTTAACCGGAAAGAATGACATACGAACGAAGCAAGTTAAATAAAAGCTTGTAAAAAGCGTGGGTGTTCTGATAAGCTGTCATAAACTTTTGACCGCTAACTATCTGTAGAACAAGAATACAAACCTGCATTCCAGTGACAACCAACGTCACCACGGAGGCAGCTATAGTTACCTGCGTGACATCCGAGTCCAGGATTATAGAGATGAAAGGGAGGAATATCGAGGGGACTGTTAAACAAAATGGAAGAAATTTAATGGACATAGCCCTCAAAGAGAAGTGCTAACCGTTGGTTGTCCCTGGAATGCAGGGTCTGCTAACCGAAACCACTAATGTGCGGCTGGCTTCTGTTTGTTGACTCCGTTGATTTGTCGTTTTCTACCAAGTGTTGTTCATCCTTGCACTTCTTCACCGTACTGATGAGGGCCGAGAGCCCTAAACACATGTCTACGGTTAACACTTCTCTTTGAGGGCTATGTCCATTGAATTTCTTCCATTTTGTTTAACAGTCCCCTCGATATTCCTACCTTTCATCTCTATAATCCTGGACTCGGATGTCATGCAGGTAGCTATAGCTGCCTTCGTGGTGACGTTGGTTGTCCCTGGAATGCAGGGTCTGCTAACCGAAACCACAAATGTGCGGATGGCTTCTGTTTGTTGACTCCGTTGATTTGTCGTTTTCTACCAAGTGTTGTTCATCCTTGCACGTCTTCACCGTACTGATGAGGGCCGAGAGCCCTAAACACGTGTCTACGGTTAACACTTCTCTTTGAGGGCTATGTCCATTAAATTTCCTCTATATATATATATATATATATATATATATATATATATATATATATATATATATATATATATATATATATATATATATATATATATATATATATATATATATATATATATATATATGTATAGCCCATCATTATTCAGCCTTATAAATAGTTCTAGTTGTGTTATATATGAGAACATAAAATACTCTCCATTTCTTCTGTGGTAGATGCACCTTAGAATTTTTTTGTAGTTTTTCTATCATCTCCGAGTTTGCTGTATTTGGATTGCATATTGTAGAAATGTATTCCAGTTTCGATCTAACAAATGCATTAATTTGCATTTTCATCTGAATAAAAATGCAAATTTTCAATTTCAGATTTTTTCTTCGGAGTTAGGGCCCTTTCAGAATATCTACCAGATGTAGTTCAATGTCCAGCGTGGCTTTAGCCGGGTAAGTAGTTGTTTTCTGTTAGACATTCACAATAAATAACTTTATTTTTTAATTCACAGAAAAATATTTTTATTCAATATTCAATTGAAGAATGTTTCCCTTTTTAACCAACTGCGCGACGCAAAGGTGGGTAATGTGTTAATCAGCCTATGTATGTTTGTTCCTTTGTGCCGCTCTAGAGACCAAACGCGTGGGCCGATTTTGATGATTCTCTTGCGAGTGTTACTGAAGACACGACAGTAATGGAAATTCAATATGGCGACAACCAGACGTTAGTTGGTTTATTTCGGTTTCAGTTACTATTTCGTTTTCGTTACATTTTTAATACACTATCACTTAAATATTTTAATATAAACTTAATTAAGTACAGTCAAACTCGGCTGTAACGTACGGCTTAATGACATTAGATTATTACCGTCTTATAATCCTAACTAAAAAGTGTAAAATAAAAAAAAATAAAAAAATTCAAAAAACCCGCTGCGTGAAAAGTGGACTTTAAAAAAGATGGAAGGAAACAAGATGACAAGAAAATATTATCAGAAAATTATGTTTTAAGAGGTAAATTAACTTAATACTGTACACAATCTCGCGTAATCGGAGGCAATAATATATCTTCATTGTTAAATTAAAGAAGATGCATCCAACTGCATGAGATTGTTTACAGTATTAAGTTTAAGTTTGGCCTGTTGTTATTTGTTATAGAAAATGCTAGCTAGTGTGTTTTGTTAGTATTGAGAGATAACTGGTAAGCCCTCAGCCTTATTTTTATAAGAGGCAGATTACTTTCGACCTGAATTTTTGTGTTTCTATTGAAAAGTTGAATCAACATATTGTAAAAACAAGACCAGACCCATGACAATTTTCTGTGGTACTACCAACTTCATTACCTTAAAATCACTAGAGTGCCTTTATTTTGATTTTTTGTTGCCGATATTTGAAATAACTGGAGAAAAATACACTTGACACAGAACAACGGAGTCCATGACTGCTGAGTAAAGTCAAATGCCTCTACCAAATCTAAAAATACGGCAATACATGTTCCATCGGTATCTATTTTTGTTTGTATTTTTTTTACAGCTACATACATAGCATCAGATGTAGCTTTTCCTTCCTTGAATCCAAATTGATATTCATGTAATATATTATGTTTTGAGGCGAAGTTTACAAGGCCTTCCTTCCTTCAAACTTCCCCCCACCCGAAAATAATTTAACCTAACCTTATGGAATCGACTGATATCTGTGAACTGAAATCAATTTTCAAAGAGATAAAGACTAAGAAATCTGTAGGTGTATATGCAATTTCCTTCATCATATTTACCAGACCCTGCTTTAAATATTTTAGTAGGTGGTGTAAATAGTTAGTTCATTTGAGACAGGTTTCCTCCCTTTTTTAAAAGAAGTCATTATAATTCCAAGTCACAAAGGGGGTGAAACTAAGATCCTTCAAATCATTGTCCAATATCACTTCACTATACCAATTATAGAAATTATTTAGTATCTAAAAAACATAATATTTTGTCTCAGTGACAGTTCGGATTCCAAGAATAAAAAACCCTATTGCGCGGCCTGTCGGAAAGGTAGATTTCAGAATGTATTTATTGATTCTGAAATTGCTATCAATCAAGCAAACAAATCATGTGTCAGAGAAAATGGGACATTTTTTCATTAGAAAACTCAAACAGCATTACCTATTGTTATATAAACCTTAAACTCTACGAACGAAAATTGAGGATTCAATCCTCTGAATTCTTCTTAATATTTCTATTTTGTAATCTGACTCAAATCAAAAGAAAGAACTACAACAAAACTGGTTTTCTTTCGGTTCAATTCAACTATAGAATGCAAAACACTTCTGAAAATACAAAAGTTTACTTCAGTTGTTCAACAAAAGCACACAAGAATATAGGCAGTACTTACTTGGGTTTGAATCAATCCAATTAATTATATAGTTTAACTCCCACAAACCTCAAATATAGGGCAAACACAAAATATTAATTAATTGAAACACTCAATGGTAATAGGAGACAAAGTCCTCCAATTCGAAAAATAACCAACTATAAGTTTCACAGATAATGAGCCCGTATAAAAAATCTACAGTTCCGCAATGAAATACATTCATATAATACACGCCAAAAAAACCTCATAAACGTTCGTCAAACCAACCTGATGTGCACGAAAAAAAGTATCTTTGATGCTGGAATCGTAATCTATAATAACCTACCCGATTTTATCAAACTGTCTCGTAATATAAATATTTTTAAAAGTAGTATGTAATATATACACTATTTATATTAATTCATTCTATTTTAATTTTGGGTTTTTTTTAAAATAAAATTAGCGTTTTACGTTTCTACTAATATTTATTCATTGATGTCTCTTATATATTGTATTTATCTATACTAACCCACCTCATCTCTGTATCTTTGTGATAAAACGATATTGTATTAGCAATGCTAAATAAATAAATAAATAAAAAAATAAAGAACATATGAATCAATGTATTCAAAAATGGTTGCTTCACATATCCTTCATTGATTACAGGTATTTAGCAGAGAGGGGACTTACTCCTAGAGAGTTCAATTCTTATGGCTCAAGAAGAGGAAACGATGATGTAATGGCAAGAGGGACATTCGCTAATATTCGATTGGTTAACAAATTTATTAGCAAACCTGGCCCCAGGACAATTTATTTGCCCACCAATGAAGAGGTAATGAACGTATTGGCATTTCCAGAAATGTTTCAACCCTTAAAAAATAATCGTACAGAGTTTTAAAGATATAGTAATAATAACAAATCTTCATCCCAAGAAACTTATTTATACAGGGAATATAACAATATAAATCTTTACTTTTCTAACATAAGACTTAATTTCCTTATATATATATATATATATATATATATATATATATATATATATATATATATATATATATATATATTATGACACTGTTTGCTCAAATCATCTATGAAAATTTGATACACGTTAAAAAAAATATACCTACTTTTACGACACACTCTAATGTTCACACCTTCCACACCCGCAACAGACATAACATCGTGCCTAGTAGGAAGAGATTGGAAAAAAGTAAATCTATAGGTATTCCCCTTTTCAATTCTCTCTCTCGTGAAACAAGGGAACTACCACTAGAATCTTTCAAAAATAAAATTAGGAAACATCTTATCAACATGGTTCCCCACAAGATAAACGAGTTTAGTGAATCACTAAGTAATTCGCTCGCTGACAACTAGTGCTATTTTAACTCATATTCGTTGTTGTATTCTATATACATATGTATGTTTTATATATATATATATTATATCTATAATAATTGGAATTTACATTATATTATAGTGACTAATTTATGTAACTTTCTGTTCTGTTTTGTGACGTTTTCTTTGTTACATGGCAATGTGTAATATACTATTATACTTGTATATGTTAAACAAAGAAATAAAATTATCTATCTATCTATCTATCTATCTATCTATCTATTCATCTATATATCTATCTATATATATATATATATATATATATACATATTCAAAACTAGGGATATTGGGGTAAGCAGCAATGAAAAAGTAGACTCTTTAAGGTTTACCCAAGCTTTCGGAAATGTTTATTTCCATCATCAGGGAGACTACAATAGATGAAAAAAAAACAATTCATCTGGTGGTCAAATTTATTCACATGTTCTGCCAGAGCACATCTTTCAGACTGAATTACGATTCAGTGAAAGTGCTAGCGACAGAGTCAAATACATCTAAGAGAACATTCTTAGAAGTGGCTTTCATTTCCCAAGAAAACAATCGTATAAATAAAAAAACAGATATTAACCATTTGAGTGAGATCTACTCTTGTTTATTGTCTTTAGATATCAATCAAAATTGACAACAATATAATATCAAATGATAGTTCTTCTCAATATTACCGCCACCTGGTAACATCAGTTGGTACTAATCTAACAGTTGGCACCACTGTTACTATTTCCAAGTGACACCCGTCAGGTGTCGTTGGCTTAAATATAATTGCGGGATTTATTCCTAACCTGTCAGTTTCACTTGTCACACACCATAGAGTACACATTT
>JAFIRS010006443.1:0-37245 GCA_018342105.1 Gonioctena quinquepunctata
TGAAATGTGAAATGTGAAATGTGAAATGTGAAATGTGAAATGTGAAATGTGAAATGTGAAATGTGAAATGTGAAATGTGAAATGTGAAATGTGAAATGTGAAATGTGAAATGTGAAATGTGAAATGTGAAATGTGAAATGTGAAATGTGAAATGTGAAATGTGAAATGTGAAATGTGAAATGTGAAATGTGAAATGTGAAATGTGAAATGTGAAATGTGAAATGTGAAATGTGAAATGTGAAATGTGAAAGGAAATGGAATGTGAAATGTGGAATGTCGAGATTGCATAAAGTGAGCATGAAAATCAAACTAACATCATTTCAGCCGTTAAAGGGTATTAACAGTTATCCATAGGGGCTTCGACGTAAATTTGAATTCGAAAATGGCGACGTTATAGAATTGAACTTCATTATATTGCTGGCGAAACTGGAGAGTATTTATTATATTGTTGGCGAAATTAAAAATTTTCCACAATACGGAGAGTTATACTTGGAATGATGATTGAGCAAACATGTTTAACATTAACTGTTCAAAGCTTGTGATCGATTGTATAATATTTCAAAATAATGTGCTTTTCAATAATACTATCTCTTCTATGTATCCAGTAGAAGAGGATGATATGAATGAAACAATTTTCTTTCGGAAAAATTGTTTTCTAGTGGTGTGGTTAATGTTACGAAGGAATTATTGAAAATATGTGCTGGTGAGCTTTGTAAACCTTTATCGTTCCTCATAAATTTGTTACAGGACAATAAATTTCTCCTGAAAATTTTAAATTGGCGAGAATGTCCCCAATGTACCAAAAAGAGTGATAATTTTGAAATGAACATGAAATATTAGTTTATATTTTTACAGTCATTACTCACTCCCAATATCTCAACATGGTTTCACAAAGAAACAAAACCATGGCAACATCATCTTGTAATTTCCATAATACAATCATCAGAGCTTTTCTACGGAGAGTCGCCCGATTATATCGGCCGCCGGTAATAAACACAAAAGTATCCTGTCTACATATGAAGTTATCCAGTCAGATAAAAAATGGCATCAAATGACATTCTGGTAGCTGCTGGTGTATTATAGAAAATAAAAAAAAACAGCAATCGACAATGGTGGCAAAAGCATTATTTCATCTGTAGTCTTCGAAAATTATTTTGATAAACGTACTATTTCGTCCATTTCCTTGTTATAATTCCTTTATCCATCTACTCTTTACAAGAAACATTCCAAAGAGCAGGAACTTGTCTCAAACTTTCTATAGGATTCAACGTATTTTCAGTTGTCTACATTTTGCAACGTATTCAAATATCAAAACAAGCGATTCCTCTGACAAAATGCCGCCCGATGTTGTTTCGTCTCCGCCAAATCGGCCGACTCAAGAGCAGCAAAAAAGATACAGTCGGCCGATAATGTTTCGACCGATTGTATCCAAGTCGGTACTTATAGTCTAAGATCCGAGGAAAGATCGTCTTTCACCCATCTGTTTACCAGATGATACAATCTTTTTTATCGAGTCTCATACATAGATGAATACATCCCGTATGTATTGCCTATCAAAATATGTTCATGGCTATTCTTAATTAAAAAAATCAATAATTAAATTTGTTTGCCATGTTTCACCCACTTGTTTACCAAACAAATGTTATCGGGTCAAAAGTTTGAAACATAAGGATTATGCCTAGGTAATATTGCATACTTGTTTCTGTTCATGGCTACCGGGCAAGCAGGTATAAACAGGTGAGTTGATATAGGGGATTGCGCCAATCTGTTTACCAATTGAAATACATATGAAAATAAAGATAAATTAATTACAAGCGCGATGATATAGTATTTCCTGCAATAAACAGTTCATGAAATATTATTGCCAGGGTTTTAAGTCTGGAAATCGGACCAAGCAGAGAAAGTGCGCATGCTCTTTTCATATGCGATAATGATTCGAAAAAATTAAATGTACCAAAACATTTATGCGTCATTACTTGACGACGCCGACTTTTTTATTAAAAAATTGACACTATTCAAGAATTTACTGCTCATATATATATATATATATATATATAAAAGTCTGAGAAATTCTTCGGGACAGCAGCAAACGCAAATGTACTCTTATAACATAATATTTCCAATATTTCGACAATGAATATTGTCATCATCAGGGAGCTACAGAGGTGAAAATACTATAGTATGTTGATAAATATAAAAAATAACCTTACTTACAATGTTAGTGAGAATGGTCGTTTGTCGGTGAAATACAGAAAGATGTAAAAGACAGCATTAAAACATGTAAAAACATGGAGCAACAATTAGATTTATATGGAATAATATTTGTAACAAAAACATTACTGGTAAATTTACTAAAAGCCGAAAACAATTGTGGTGAACATTCTTTGGTTATGAATGTGAAAAGTGTGGAAAAATCAAAACATAGAGGTTGGAATTTAACATAACCTAAATTGTCAACGTCAAAATTGTACAATTTTTTAGAAGAAGAAGAGACATTTGGTCAAAGCTGTCCAAATGAAAGTGGAAACATCAATTGCAATTACTACTGAAGATTAGATTTTCTAATTGGATAAATAAATTTTATTATGTTATTATTTGTAGAATCTTTCATGTTGGTTTGTATTAAATAGAAAAGGAAGATGAATTATTATTGAGAGCATTCGGGTTCTTGTCTAAGATTAATAAATAGGAATAGATCTCACTCGAATGATTGAGATCTGTTCTTTTGTTCAAACAATTGTTGGATTGAGAAATAAATGTCATTTCCAAAAAGATTCGTTTCGAAGCATTCTTTTATTTTACTGAAATTTTTGAGGAATTATAATTCATATTGTGATCTACTTCATTCACATGTTCACTGAGAGCACATCTTTCAGGGTGAAGTCTACAATCACTTTTGTGGGCACTCATACGGTCTTTTAGTAACCTAGCTGTTTGACCTATATATTCATGGTTACAACTTGCACAAGGAATGCAATAAACTAGTTCTGTTTGTGATAATAACGGAGTATTATCCTTGACCACAGAAAATAGAGAATTCATGGTTAAAACCGTTCTTTGAGCTATTTTTATATTGCCAAAATTATTAAAAATTCGTGAGAGCTTAGGTGTGATTTCTGCAATGAAAGGTGAAGAAGTATAAAAAAATTTGCTTTGAGTTTTATTATTATCATTATTATTATTCAAATTCTCAGGTATAATGTCATTTGAAGAATGGATTATAGACGGTGTGCTAAATAAAATCTTATTCAATGAGGATGAAGGATATGAATTTTGTTTGAATAACTTGTGGAGAATTTTCAAATTTTTGTGGTGAAATGAAGAGTCAGAAATTCACCACAAAAATTTGAAAATTCTCTACGGATATTTTTGTATCTTGTTATCATACATTCAATTACGAATAAAATAATTAGAATACGTTTTTATATTTATATATATATATATATATTTAAAAATTGAATAAATTTAATGAACATAGCCCTCAAAGAGAAGTGTTAACCGTAGACACGTGTTTCGGGCTCTCGGCCCTCATCAGTACGGTGAAGAAGTGCAAGGATGAACAACACTTGATAGAAAACGACAAATCAACGGAGTCAACAAACAAAAGCCAGAAACAAACACGTGTCTACGGTTAACACTTCTCTTCGAGGGCCATGTTCATTGAATTTCATCCATTTTGTTCAACAGTTCCCTCGATATTCCTCCCTTCCATCTATATATATATATATATATATATATATATATATATATATATATATATATATATATTATATATATATATATATATATATATATATATATATATATAGTTATGTTTAAATATATAACAATATAAATTAATAATTGAAAATAATTACAAGTGTATTGTTAGTCGCTGTCACTGACTCGATAGAAAAGCTACCCGCTCAACCACGAATCACAAGTTCTTTTATCTCAAATGATGCACGTATTTGAAAGGAGATTGGAAATCTTTAATGCTGCAAAACAGCTCAAAATATGGCACAAATACACGTAAAACTTTCAATAACTGACTGACAACTGTAACTTCAATTTCACCTCTCTATCTATATTTTTTACAATGAGAATCCTCAAAGTGGGTACCTATATATCTACAGGGATATTTATATCAAAACCAACTAGGAAATGTTCTGTTTTCTACAGTCGCTCCAAAATTATTCCCGGCAATAGAGAAGTGCTGTCTCTCTCAATCCCATGTAAGGAGAGCATGGCACTCTCTTTCATTCAACGGACACGATGCTATGCTACGTTCTCTATTGCACCAAATAGGACGCTCAACTGTCTAACTCGCTTGCTCCGATTTTTAAACTTTAATGCCTGTCAAAAATATTTCATGAACGTTTTATTGCAGGCAATACTATATCATCGCGTTTGTAATTTAATTTTTGTTATTTTTATATGTATTTCGATTGGTAAACAGATTGGCGCAATCAGCTATATCAACCTGTTCATACCCTCTTGCCCAATGGCCATGAACAGAAACAAGTTGGCAATACCACTTAGGCATATTCCTGATATTTCAAACTATTGATTCGAATGATATTTGTTTGGTAAATAAGGGGGTTAAACATGGCACACATTTTTTTTAATTAAGGATAGCCATGAACATATTTAGATGGGCAATACATTCAGGATGTATGTAAGTTTAATCTGGTGAACAGATGGGTGAAGGACGATCTCTCTTCGGATCCTGTACTATTAGTGACTCGCTCTCTGACTGAGAGGGCCTCCTGACCAGACCAGTCGTCAAAGTGACACCAATTTCTGAACTCTCTGCTGGCGCATATTGGGACACTTTTGGGGACCGGGAAACTGTTCCCCGAGGGTCTATGCGATTTTTTTTCGAATTATTTTTAGAAGTTTTTATTTAATGTGCTGTGTTAATGTGTTTAGGCTCCGATTCTATTCATAAGGGGTATGTGGGAGACCATTATTCTGTTGAAAAAATCCAGGAATTCAAGATATGCCTGACGTATGTTCTATCATAGATGGTCCGAATCTATTCAAAATTACCATTTGGAGGTTTTTGCGGTCGCAGATTATGATTATTATGATTCTATTGTCAAAATTCAAGGTGGAGGATTTAATATATGGAGGACGAGATTTTTTATTTTTTATCCAATTTCAATGAAAATTGGTTTGGAGGGGTTTTTGTGGTCGAAAATCATGATTTGTCAGAATTCGATAATTTGGGAAGGCAGACTCAAAATATTCGATATTATATGAATGAAGTTTTTATTTTGAAGTGGAATTCGTATTTATTCCACCACACTAGTTCATGGCCATACGCCATACTTATAAATAATATATCATACGGGGCAAATAATTGCGTTTTACATATTTATTCTGTTTTCATTCCTGTTCTGGATTCAGTTCGACGTGATCAACACAAAAATATAAAAACTTTTTTTTTATTTGGACCAAATTATTTATTACAGCAATTCTATATCAAAAAGTAACTTAAGGTTTAACAGTCTCACCCTTTTAAAAAGTGCTTAGTGATAGCTTCGAGCACTTCATACAATTACGAACGAACTTCACTTAGGTTAGTTTGCTTGATCTTTCAATTGTTTATTCAAATAATTTTGAACCGAACTAATCTTCATGATGTCAAGTAGCAACGAGTAGGAAAAATATTCAAAACTCTTGCCACTTTTCGCATGTAATTATGGAATATTTTTGGGTAGATTTCATGAAAACACTACCTATTGCGGACATGACCACCTCGTCTCGTAGTATTGATCCTCGAAAATCACATTTGCTATCTGGAGGTGATGTCTTGTTGATGCTTCAAACTCGATTGTCGTGCTGGCGCCTCTGATATGACCAAACATGGAGGGATTCGGCGGCAGGTAGTTTCAAAATGACTGCTGTTGAAAAAATGTAGAAAATTCCAAATCTCTCCGTCTCACATCAATATTGTTAAACTATATGTCGTTTGATGAAGCTTCCTGAACTCCTCCCGGTCCTAGATTAGTTGAAGAGATCGGGTCGCATGGGCAAAACCAGAGAACAGCAATGAAAAAAGAATATATATATACGGAATACTTCATTCATGAAGCAAAATGTATAATAATGGGAAACGAAGTTCAATGAAAGTTCGTCATAACGAACATCGGAATAATATAAAAAATAAGGAGTGTGACGAATGAAAAGTGGATAATCTCATAATGAGGAGAGAAATCATGAATAATCCGGTGGTAGCAGCATATCAACAAATCCTTTTGATATGAACCCTCACTGAAAGAAAACTTCAGAAACAGTTAAATGGATGGAAGGATAGAACCCATGATTTAAAAAAATATATTGAAAAAAAAGGTTTTTTCCAATAATTAAACAATCGGCGATAAAAATTGAATATTTTCGTAATATCTAACAAAAAACATTTACTCCGTCTGCTAATGCACACGATGAAAGCTAGTGACGAAAGTATATCTTTCAGTAGTTATTTTGAACACCGTATTCATAATTCCAAACAAATCAACTCATCCCGTTTTTTCGATACAACTCCTTTGGTGTCATTCGAGAAATCGAGAAAAAACACGTAAAACAAAACTGGAAGGAATCGTGAAACCCGAATCTATCAGATTTTGGGAAGGAGTCATATGTATATATTTTTCGGAACATCGGGTATAAATTAGAATGGTCCTTCAATTCATTATATTTTTTCATTTTGTCCATTCACAAACTACTTCTCGAACAGATTGAAATTATTCAACTCCACTCTTCACTTGTTTTTCAAGAAATGCTTATCATTCATTCATTCTTTCTCAAAACCATATTTAATCGCTTGAGTTTTTTTTTCGATCGGATATTTTTCATCAGGATCCGGAAAGTTTATTATCTTCTACTGATTAGCAACCACTTCCATCTTCCTATAAATATCTTGGAATCAAGAATTTTGTCGTTCTTTCGCAATCTGCCACAACTGAATGAGAACAGATTACTTTTCATATTTTATAAAAAAAAAAAAAATTGCCAATATTACTAAAATTCAGTTTTCACAGCAAAATAGTTTTGTCGCTATAGGGACAGCTGTATGTTAAGTGTACACAACGAATTAATTTATCACCATCAACTTAGTGTCCGCCACTACCACTGATTGGAATTGTAATAATAACTGACTGTCATTTTGCTATGTACCACTACTTAGTGGATATTACTGATTTGTTTTGTCGTAGTCACTGATTTAAGTAGAATCCATCACTGAATATATTTATGGTGCATGATATAGAAGTAGAGTAGTTATGACAAAGGTGTACAGTGTGCGTCACTCATGAAATTTGTGTCTCCTGCTATATTGTTTTAATGCCTGCCACTAGTCTAGTGGGCACCACCAATACCTTTAGTAGGTACTACTGATGTAATTATTGGTAGAAAGCATATTCCTGGTTCATTCAGTATTTTTGTTATTAAATGTATATGTGAAAAACTATTTTTCTGAGTGTATTACCGTTCCGCATATTCAAATCAAAATTAACCGAATTTTCAGTTCTAACAGTAATTCGCTGTTCTCTCTCGCACTTGTAAATCTGTTTTTTTTTTGTTTTTTTTTATTTCGGTGAAAGGTAATTGAGCCAAAATAATCAATTATCGTATAGTAGGTCGGTTTAAAAATGAAAAATATTGTTTAGAAATTAAACTTTGATGTTCGGTTAAAGGTATACAACATACCACAGTTATGACAGGGAAGTATTGGGCCAGATAAATGAAAGCTAGCAAATGCTTTTACTATATATAAATTCATGATTAGATTCGATTTTTTCATAAGTCAAATCATAACACCTTAGTGCTATGACAAGCCGATAATAAAGGTACATATAATATAAATGTAAATTACAATTAGAATATTAAAATACCGAGAAACAGTAGATAGTTAATAAAAATTGTATATGACACGAGCACAGAGTAAAGTTGATGAATATATAAATGTAAAAACAGAGATGCATAGAGACAGTGTACATCGACGATGGTCACTCAATAGTTAATTGTATATAATACGAGCACAAATTGAATTAAATAAATATATAATGCTATGATGAACCATACTTTAGGTATATTGATTTGATTCTATGTGAAAAAGGTTGTTATATTGGAACAAAATAATTAAAAAAAAAAATCCTCACATACATTAAATAAAATATACTAGGACAAAGTTACATAATTCTTGTTATTCCCATACTCATGGACAGGAAATGGGCCATACAGGAATATACTCCAAAACAGCAAGATATTGTTCTGAAAAAAACAAGATTAATCATAGTATATTGCCGTTAAAAAGCAAGGCACTGTCTAAACCACGATGAGAAGGATCTTGTTTTTAGAATTCCTACATTCGAAATGCGTGCATACTGCCATCCAGATTCAGCTAATTTATCCTCGATAATTCTGTTTGGCGCATCCCTTCGTTATTATTCCACCTTATATATCGTATTCGGCATCATTTTTTCAACTGAAAGTCTCAACTACTGTATTTCAATATATTCACCCTCTGAAAAGTAATCAAAATACGTCCCTTGAGAGATGACACCGTTTGGTTTACCTTTTAAAGGGCGATATTTTTGTGAAAATAACTTTTTTATATCTCAATTGAAAATTGGTGAATAAGAGTCAGCATAGATAGGAAGTATTACAGAAATAAGATATTATCATAAAAATACTGATGTAGAAATTATCGTAGATTGATCACAAGGGAATGCATACGCGAAATTAGCATGGATTAATCAGAAGGGAATTCTCCCCTGGAAGATCCACGCGAAATTTTGACATTATCTTCATAACGCATTTCACGTGGGAGAATTCCAAAGACATAATTCACGTTAGCGTGGTTCTAGCCACCTGTTGCCAATAGATTGTTTTTCGAAACTAGGTAGTTACTTACGACTCATGCTTGTTCCACAATAATACTCCGATATAGTGTTCATATACTTTTGTCGATAGCATTAACATGACTTCACCAACTACAGATTAACAACGCAAGAATGGAGGCAAGGAGGTTAGAACTTTGAAATGTACTCACTCACCCTTGCACAGATCCAACAGGCCCCCAAATCCTAAGACTTCAGAACGTTTTCTATGTCTAAATCCATACTCAGCAAATCCAAAACGCAAAATAATGTGAAAAACAAACAATCCTTCTCTGCACCGGTCATCCGTTGAATAAAACAATGCCCTCGATAAACTGGATAATTAACTTCAAACTCACTACGCACTACACTGCGCTGTCGCTGCCAGTCATTGGCGGCCATTGAACTCAATACTACGTAACTGGAAAGGACGCGAAATGGCAAGAGCCTGAGGCAAATAGCTGAATTATGCAACCCGCAGTGGTTTAGTATCGCTATCTCTCTCTTACTCGTTGGGTCAAATACAGAAAATGTGCCACGCCTAGTTAAAATAGGTTTTTTTGGCAAAGTAATTAAAAAAAAGGTTTTATTTTAATATATAAAAAAAGGCTGGGATATTCTAACCAATATTTAAGCCAAAATAGGAATAAAAATGTCAAATGTTTGCATTACTGTAGGGTCAAATTAGAAAATAAAACTTGTACCTTGGGTTATTCAGTCTTATTTATTTCCAAAAAGCATTATTTTAAAAATTTAATACATAACATCATTGGTAATGAATAAAGGAAACAATCAAAAATTAAAACGACAGACAATGGTTATTTACACAATATAATACAATACAATATTTGTATGCAACATGTGTGTAAAGTGAACCTTTTTTACGAATGTGAATTTTGATGCCCGAAACAATCAGATGAGTGAAAAAAGGTGCTTTACACGCATGTTGCATACAAAGAATTTTCTACTATCGACAATATAAAACCATAAATTAAAAAAATAAAATAATTAAAAATAAAGTATATATGAACAATTTTATGTTCGTCAACAGTTTTTGAACAATACTATTTCAGTCATTTTGTGTCTAATTGAAGCCTCTTCACCATGTAACTGTAAGTTCACTAACTTTGAGTGATGAGGCATTCTGCATTTTATAAAAGGTTGAATAATTTTCCTAATTAACTAAAATTCATGACATTCTTCGAACCGAAATTCTTGTACCACAGGATGTTTGGGTTCAAAAATATGAATAATATTTGCAAAATGGTTAATTGGTGTGTTTATTAATACACTTTTTACATTTACATTTTTATTTTGTATCAATCCTCCTTGGTCTATCGAGTATCTGAATTGTTTTTCCACAAAACTGATAATTTTAAATACAACACTAGACGAATAAATGAGACCACCACGAGTCACAGAATTAGCGAATTTCTTAAAACTTTCACCTGAGAACACGTAAGGAAGATCATCATTAGAAGATTTATTATTATAAAGTATATACTGCCATAGCGTGACTACTTTTCTTTGATTTTATAATTTAGGATTTCAATAAAAACTTACGCGCGAAAAGAAATCTTGCTCCTTGCATCGTGTACCACATTACATCCATAGGCCACACAGTTTAGAACCATTATTGACCACAATTAAACTAGAAAAACAATAAAATGTATTTGTCTTAATAATTTTATCACCACAAAACACCTTTATTTGCACTCTCAATAGGAATACACAAGTAAAAAAGAATTTTATTAGAGGTAAAACGGCACAGGTAAACAAATCGGATAAAAAATAACGTTTAAGCTTTCGAGGCGGACAAAGAAGCAAATACTAAACATCGTCCTTTCTCTCTCAGTTGCCCCTGGCACACATCTGTTCATTTCGTCAAAGCACGCGGGGCCTTTCCAGTTACGTAGTATTGAGTTCAATGTTGGCGGCTATCTACCTGGGTGCAAACAATTCGTATTCATTTACTCATAATCTATGACATATGGCAACATTTTATTTTTAAACGAAACTCAATAACCACATTTTCATGAGATGACTTTTGAAAAAAAATTGAAATGTTGGAAATAACAGTCTATCCTCTATGAGTGGGTACCATTAGGTACCTACTGGAGCTTATAGGTAAATATCCCATTGGGTGATTATATGACATTTTCTGAGATATATAGGTACCCACAAAAAAAACATATCAAATTTTCGAATAGAGATACTCATGTTTCTTACCATAAGTGGAAAAATACGTCCTTATATCTCGTTTCCGTGATTTTATCGATCATTCAAAACCAAAACAACTTTATACCCTGAAAAGCTGACAACACGGTTACGTAATTTGAATTACGAGCATACTATTGGTCCATGAACGTCACCTCATCCTGAAAAACCAAACCCTCACAAACAGGAATATCTTGCTGAGAATGCTGGGCTGTATTTTGTAAGAATGTATACTCAAAACCTAGTGCTCATGACTGATATTAAGGACTACTGGGAATTCAACCAAGTTTATATTTGTTAGCTACCGTTATTAAATATGTTTAGTTGTACATACAACCTACTTGTTCCCATAACTGAATTATTCAGGGGCAGTCGCCAACTATTGAGAAATCAGCATACTCCGTGCATTCAGTAAACTTTTGAAAGTCTAATCTACGATTAATTGTTCAGAAGTGTAAATGTTCAAATTTTCTGCTGCAGGAAGGACATAAAAACCCAAACCCCAAATTATTTTTTTTTATCTCACTACTGGAAAACCCCAAAGAGGTTATTTTTAAAACCCTTTGGAATTTAGAAATCAAATTGAGGATCTGAGGATTTTTGGGATAAAACCTGAGTTTCCCGGCACGCTAAATTCATAAATTTTAAAAAATGCAGAGAAGTCAGGCTTCGTAATAGAATTTGGAAACCCCCAAAAAAAAGTCAAAAAAATACCTTTTCGTAAGGCATAAAAGTGGAGTTTCCATAAAAAAGCAGCAGCTTGGCAAAATCATGCCGGTAATTTCATGGGCCCAATTTCAGCGGGGTTTTTTGCCTTCCAGCGATTTCCCCGCGTCGTTCCCGGGGGTGTATGCCGTGGGGGTTTCAAACCCTTTTTCCCTTTTCGTCCCCCGTTTCACCATTATGGGAACGCAGACAAATGATAGATGAGAATTTTAATAGATACCCATGGCGGGGATTTCGGTATATGTATTTCAGTTTTTTGACACAAAGTATTAATTTTTTCCTCATTACCCATGGTAATTGGGGATTCACAAAGCTTCAATGAATAGCGATTGGGATGCAATGGAGGGGATATGTTCCAAAAATTTGGGGGAAAGTGGTTCGGGCTTTATAGAGAATTCCGAAACGTAATTTTTTTAATTTTAGGGATTGGGATATAAGATTTTGAGAATTCCGATTGGGGAAATTGGGGATGTATTATATTCACGGTTGAAGCGTGATCGGTATATTGAATTCTCCATTTTGGACAAAAGTAAGAATTTGATAACACCGAGTGGAGATAGAGGGGCTTAATGAGGATTGCCGGATGATTTATCGTCGGCCGATAAATGAAGTTGATTTTTCGATTGACGGGTGATTCGGCAGGCGCGATGATTGCCCGGGGGTGTTTCAACCAGATATTATTTTGTCATTATCCGATTAAGCGAATCGGTCACCGGGTTGTATTGAGTTGATCCGGTTTTTCAGTACGACCGAAATATGGGAAGTTTACATGACAAAAGCGAATGTAGGGTTTTCGGATGGAAAATTTGGGGGGTAAGGTAAATTACTGGCCTGTCGATCAGAAAGAAAAATTGAATTGGGGAATTCACGAATTTTTTAATGAAACGAGGCATTTAATGAATTATCAGCCGCGGATTCCTAGTGAGGAGTTCATAGTTGACGGGAAGGCGGGAGAAATGATGACAAAATAAAATAAAGACGACTTATAATTATTGAATGTCGATGAAAGGATTAGTTTAGATTTATATGATAAATTCATCAAGGTATGGACTTGGACATTGTACCCTTTGAATTTCCCCAGTTTGTAGATGGCTTGAATATCGAACGATTAGAATCAAATGAGCTTAAGGGCAATAGGGGTGATGAAGGATTCAGCGACACGAAATTAATAAAATGTTGAGCATGACCGAAAACGCCGGGGGGTTGAAGGATCGATGAAGCCTTAAGTAATATTATGATTGCCGGTGATGTGAAGAAATTTGTCATTAAATTTCAAACATAGGAAAATAGATGGTGGCACAAGAGAATAAGAGTGAATCGAATGGATATGATAGATTCGATAAAGGGGCCGTCAAAGAAACATGAGAATCAATATCATAGATTTTCAAATATTCAAAGATAGGGTAGGAACGGGGTCGTATAAAACGTGGTTGGTGAAAAAAAAGATGTAATATGACCCGGGGGTTAGGAATATCGAGGGGGGTCAAGAAAAACGCCTAACATTAGTTATCTTCACTTTGTAGCCGGGTTTCGACAGCAGGACCTTATTGATCCGTATAGAGTTTATGGGTTCAATCATTAGACCATATAAGATTTCTGAGGGGCAGGGGAGGTAAGTAAAGTCAGTTCACAAATACCAAGATCCAAAAAATACGACAGGCAGAAAACCCCAAAGCGGTCGGGTGAGATTTTATTATCCCCATTTTCCGAATTCCAATATACCCCCAAAAATGATACCGGATTGATGAGCCAATCTTTTAGGGATGGAATATACATTTGGAAGATTAGCAGGATCACCCCTTTAAATAAACTTCGATGGAATATACAGTGTTCACTGGGGATGCAAAATTAAAAAGTTATATAAGGTAATCAAAACATTGCATAATAGTACAATTACATGAAATGGTCGTAACCCATGGGAATAGTAAACGCAGGTTCCCGAGGGTGGCATCGAGGCCTCATGAAAATTGGGGGGTATGGACTATCGCTACGGTGTTAGGAGGGCCGATGCTCGAAATATCCCCATTCTTTATTTGTTATTTTGACATATGAGAGAACGATTGAACACGAAAACATAAGTTCACCCCCGGGGGAAGTTGAGTTTGCAACGAAGTGGGGTTGTACCAATAATGAGGTGTATACTTGAACAACATTGGGTCGTTAACATGAACATTCAGCGGAAAGTGATATACCGTAATGGTGACCAGGCAAAATATTAAAATTTCATCAAAGGTTGATACCGCAACAGTTTTGGCGGATATAAATACTGCCATAGCCGCATCAGTTTCCGATGGTGACATAGACATTGAAAATGAGATGGGCCGAAAGAATGAAAGGAGCAGACGTACATCGTTGTTATTAACAGAAAATTGGCGGAAATTGCCGCAGCATAGTCACCACGATCATAAGGATACCATGCTCGAGCCGTTCGACAAAAGTTATAGTCAATATCAGGTAATAAGCATATCAACTACGTTCACCTTCAATGTCATACAGTATCATTCGAAACGTCCTTTCGATACAAACAAATTATTAGCCCGATTCTAAAGTGAACCAACTACCCATTGCTCGAATTAAACCAAGCGGTGAATGCCGCATCGTGCCGATTTTCCGTGGCTGAACGGCGAGCAGAGACATGCCGATATTTGCAAGTTGCCAATCATTGAAAATAAAATACGCAACTTCGAAACGAAGGATACGCCTTTGTCTACCACAAATCATCTCGCGAAAGCATATCGGTGATGAGTAGAGTACAGTTTCATAGAAAGTGCTCGAAAACGAAGCATTTTCAATGCCACGTACTCAGACATTCATCTTCGAAAGTTAAGCATGATACAGTACACGCCGCCCACTATAGAGTTCACACAGCAGTCGAGTACAAGTATGGCCCTTCAGGATTAATTACGCTTCAGATGCCAATACAGACTACATAATATTCAAAGATCTACGATTCCTTTCCAGATGACGTAGCCATCTGAGTCACTCAGACAAAATATTCTCAGGTTTATTACTGAAAGGAATGACTGATGAAATACTGCAAAGTGATAAAACGTTCAGCCAGAAAACACACGACAGAGCCAACGAATGAATGGACGCTTCACGTATGACGTTACATTGAGCTGGCAACGAAGGAGAACAACGACAAGCCGCGTTGGAAGAGGCTTGAGGCGGACGTGAGACACCGAGGTAAGTTCGCCGAGCAATCGAAAGCTGACATTCGCTGCGACGTCAGCGAATCCATGACGAAAAGTCATCTGGCGATTGAAGCGCTTGTCGAGGCCGCAGAATTCATTCGAGTTGCAGCATTGAGGGCGGAGCAGAATTATCGAAAAACATTCCTCAGCCGTTCTATTAATGCAGCATCAATATCCGCCTGGTCATTACCGACATATCGTTATTAATAGCGTTAGGGATCAATGGGGATTGTCGTGAATGAATCGGCCCATCATTCACAAAGCAGCCAATGTCAGAATCAAACATTCGCGACACTGTTTCGCGGGAAATATACAGCCCGGTAATGCCGTTCTTTTATAATAAATGTTATATATTGCTGAAAATAGCGATTGAAAGTCGATTATCACACAAATCTTTGTATGGTTCTACCGATGTTCACAAATCGAGCCGACATTGCAATATCGTCGTCATCACGCCTCTGGTACTGGTGGTATCATCCACAGAAAATATGCGATGGGAACCAAAAGAGCCCGAAAGACAATGTCACAGAATTGATGTATTCATCGTGCTGGCGAGCTGGCGAAATAAAGCGTTGAGGATTGATTCTACATACCCGAGTGCGAACACAGATGTTCGTTAAGCTCGAAATGCCGGTTACCGAACAAGTTGTTATCAGTGCCGTTTGTCTTCCTGGCCAACGTGCGCAGCAGTCGGTAAGTACCAAATCAAGTTTCATTGCTGAATTGCGTTGAAATTGCATTGGGAAAGGGGCAGCCAACTTAAAGTCGATAACCTGAACAATAATGGTGAAATGCATTTCACAAAAGGTAAAACATAGCAAAGAATTAGAATTCAGTATTGTGATGCAGTGCAGGAAGAGACATCACGCACCACGATATCCATCAATAACATTCATACCACGGCGAAGTAAAGTCAAAATAACATCCATTGGTTTATGTATTACTTCCGCAGTACAGCGCGAAGCCTTCCTCATGACGATGATATACCGAGATCATTTGCTGTACCCATTTATCTCATGGCTCACCAATACGTTCGAAAGTGTTACCGAGAGCCGAGAAGCGACAGTCTCAAATGTTTCAGCAATAAGGCGTGATAGAAAAATTCGGTTGGTCGGGTGAAAATGCAGTTTATGAAGCCGAGTAGCCGAGGTAGCAGTGCTCGCATGCGGGTCATACGTTTGGTGATTGATGTTTCGAAGAATTCGTTCATGTTCGCCAGTTCGTTTTCGAATTTGCTCAAGCCTGCCGACGATTCATCGCCTGGCAATATACCGATTCTCAATAATTGTTCAATGTTGACCGAAAATACTGATTGTAAGAGCGTCATTTACAATTTTCGTTGAAGCCGTATTACTTCATATGCCTGGCCTATTTAACATATACAACGAGTTTTACAAGAATGTTTCGACAGATATGCAATCATTTTGAATTACGAGCGAACTCGGCAGTCAGCGGATGCAGCCGAATTTATCAAGCCAGAATGCAGTACCGTTGGCAGCGAGTGTCATCGAATGAACCTCATTGCTCATTTATAGTCGGGTTGTGTAGGGAAGGATTGCTAAGAACATCACCATTAACAAGCGTAAAAGATAGTTCGTCATACTAAGTGTCTTTTCCGTACAGCAATGGAATATACAATTGGCGAAAACAGGGTCAAGCACCTCTTATGAATGCCGAACATGAAAGTCGGGATGGACAGCACGTAATAATTACCCAGGTCATCAGAGCGAGTCTTTTCATCCAAAAATTACCAGCCAGCCAGCATTTCATGGCGGATTTGTTAGAATTTCGGGCTCGGCGGGTGTCAACCGTTTGACGACTCAGCGACAATAGAGGAATGGTGTAGTCTCAAAGGAGATACGAAACATTACTTCGAATTATGTACAGACTGGTTAGAAACTGAAAACAGACGATAGTTACGATGAGCATATCATTCAATTGAAAGCCGTAGTGATTTCGGTAATGCTGAGGTTATTACTCAATTCAATGCATTCTGAATAGTAGCGTTTATTTTCAAAGTCGAAGCTCTCATGCTGAAAGAAAGAATAAATGTGAAAAATATGAAATTTTCGATTTTAACGAGTGAAAATGTTAGAAGAACTTCAGTTTTCGGCAATTGGCTGGCGGAATATATACGATGCGTTGGCTTCAATAAAAATTATAGAGATTAGCAAAATCAGTCTCGAATAGTGTCGTCACGTAACAATAATGGAATAGGATGCGCACGTACTACCGGTAAAACATGGTGTTATAATTATAATTCGCTATTGAATATATGCAAGGTGAAGAATAGTACGCTATTCTTTCATTTGAAAAACATTTTCATAATACGATGACGTAGAAACAAACATCAATATTTCATGAAAGTATTTCCAACGATACATATTAATTGAATTCATTATCATATGTTTAGTTTCTTATTTTCATGAGTATTACGTACCGTGAATATTATGAATTACCATTGTTTAGAGAATACATGATTGTTGCGAGCAGCTCGACAATATGGAATATCAATACTTTCTGGTATAAATAATATTTGCCCGTTTCTGGCTCATCATTGAAACCTGGCGGGAATATCTTTCAACATTTATGAAGTTCGCGAATGGGTCACAATGAACAGCACATAAAGAAAGAATGCATTATGAATGCAGCCGAACTACGAGCCAAATGATTCAACAAAACAGTACCGATTGAAAGTGCGAAAGTCTCTCATCAAAACTCCTTACCAGATAAACACTTGCGAAAGCTGTGGCACTGTTCAAATGGCTTGGCAACATGAATTTGGGGTTACGAAGTGAGGTATCGGGACAACATACCAGTAACGATGCTTCGTATTGAACGGTTGTTTTCGAAAATCGTTTTCTAGGAAGGTATGTGAAAGCTACTGCGATATTGAGGCAATTATTAGCGTTACTGATGCTCGATCGGCGGTATGTAATGAAATTGACTTCACCTTATCCATTTTCACCGCAACCCTGTTCTATAATACTCAAGATATAAATATAATATCATTTCATGTTCAATATTGACACAGTAGAGGAAAAATAAAGTTAGTTATTGTTATTTCAAAATGCAGTCCAAGTGAATGACCACAGTTTCATTTGCTATCGTCGGGCTTCGTAGACCAGAACAATGCATAAAAATCGCGAATTTGTTATTCGATGATTCATATGGTCGGGATGAGCGGGTGGGAATTGCCAATTACGACTAACATTTTCCTTCTTCATCAATTTCGGTTATAGCTGGATGATAAGATATCATTATTGATTGCGCTTCGTCACCACATAAAAACATTTTTTCAGATAATAAATACTTTCGAAAATACATTAAATAGCGTTACCTAGTGATCTACTACCAGGTAGCTATCACCAAATGGCTCAGAATGCGGTCATTGCGCACCGCTCAAAAGCATCGCGAATACGACAGATACCAGATCGAGTGCTCGATGAATTAGTACTTCGTCAGGCTTGTGCTCCATAATATGTCGTAGAAATAAACTTCTAGCGTTCGTCTCCACGACTTCGCAGTCTTCCTCCTCATCGCTTTCCGATGAGCGTCAAATGAGCTTCCGAACCCCATTTGTTTGGTGCCTTTATATGAAGACGCTTATATCAGCATGTCGTTACATATCAGTCAATATTACGGTTCATTACCCCAATTTGCGGTGACAGTCGGCCTATACTCGACTCAGTAAGTCATGCTAGTTTCGCAATTGGATTAACATTAACACAATATACCTGAATTTCACGATACAAGTTTGGCATCACCATTGTTAGTTAATGCCAGCGCAGTACCAACTCAAATGCTGCCGTAAATCGAGCTGATTTGGCGGAAAATTGTTCAAACCAATAGCGTCTATTCGATTGTAGAAATTTGTATTTCAACGCATCATATCATACTCATTGTATATAACTCACTATTGTTAAATATATGATACCACGGAGCAAGAAAATAATGCCAATGTTGTAAATGCTTTTAAAAGCTTCAAATTGTTCTGCGGGATTCAAATAGTTGACATGGCCGATTGACAATTACTCATGCCTAACCGTAATAACACATACCGACAGTTATATAATCTTCGCTTATCGCTTTGCTGACTTCATAAAGTTCACTTTCAAAATATGAATAGCGAATAAGTTTGCTATTGATTCTTGTTTTGATGGAAGCTTCGCAGGCAATTGTCATGCCTTTTTCAGGTAGCTTTTCACGGTATGTATACAGGTTTCAACTTTGAGTACTTCGTTGAAGCCGATGATGCCAGCATTATGCAATGAATTGCTAATCGAGAGAATGAGTTTCGATGTAGTTATTCCACATAAGTTGTAATTTATCATTTCGGAACACAATCTCGTTGTTGCTCTTTTCACTTATAAATTTCATAAGAATAGTCCGCATGGGTCATTATAAGCCTTACGAAATGCCACCAGTATTACCGGCTGTAATATTTTCACTAAGTTCAATTGCTTCCTGAAAGCGGACAGCTCATCGAGTTTCGATTATCTCAAAACAAAATGAAGTTATTACCATATATATTGAAAATATTTGAGAATCAATGGGAAATGGGTTCATGAATGAAATAATAATGCAGATTTATTGTTCCCGACGAATCTCTGCCTGCTTTCATTTACCACACATATACTGAATAAGATTGATGCCCAATTATATTTATCACCAGATCATTTAAAGAGTCACCAGACTACATTGACACAGTATGAAAGCAGTACTTATTGATACAGTATAATTACGATGATAGCACACACCATTAGTGATATCGAGTATCTATCGATGATAGAATGAATTAATAAAGGATGAACATGTGAAAATGGAATGAAGAATAGTTTATAGATCGAAGCAAAATCACAACCATTCACACCCAAAATAGGCGCCAGTGATCTATAAACCCCTCGATCTTCGTCGCCCGTTAATATTTCATTCCATTTTCACATGATGCTCTTGACAATCCTTTATTGAATCTGTTCTATCATCGATGGAATACTCGATGTATCACTTATAGTGGTGGGTACCGTCATCGATAGTGCGTCTTTAACATCAATAGAGTACTGCTCATACCTGTAGTGTGTAGTCGTCCAAACCCATGAAATTTGACTCTATAAAATCCAATTGTCCTGTGTGTCGGTTGAATAAATGGTGGAATGTATTACTATATATCAATCTTATTCGAATATGGTGTGGGGAAACGGATGGGAAGCGGACCAGTTGAGTCGGAATGTCATCTGCATTATTAGTTATTTCATTCATAGTTATTTCATTTGGATTCTCAAATAGCAATATGTATGGTAATGTATTAGCATATATTTTTGTTTCGGGGATGGACATCGAAATGATGAAACAATCCACTCAAAGATGAATTGGACTTGAACTGTGTATTGAAATATTGAGCCATAATGTGGTGAAAGCTAATCAGGATAATTATAAGTTGTATGATTTCATGGAACTATGTGGTATGCGGGATATTCTCTTATGGAGATTTATAGAAGTGGAAAATTGTAGCAAGGGTTGTGTTCGAAGTGATAAATTATAATATGTGGAATAATACATCGAAGCTCGACATATATCTCGATTAAAGCGTCTAATTCAGTGCACTGAATACTTGTATCATCAGCTTCCAACAAGTTACTCAAAGTTGGAAATACATATACATACCCGTGAAGAAATACCTGAAAAAGACATGATAGTTTGCCTGCGAATCCATCAAAATAAGTCCAATGTAGGCTATTCATATTCATATTTTGAAGTGAACTTTATGAAGTCAACAAAAGCGATAAAGTATCTCCAAAAGTTATATAACCAATCGATTTTATTAATGATATTACGAGTTAGATGGTGAATTGTCCAATCCATTGCATGTCAATAATTTGAATCCATAGAATGAGTTTGGAAGCTTTTAAAAACAAGTATTTATAACATTAACATTATTTTCTTTACTCCGTGGAAATCATATGTTTACAACAAATGAATGAGTTATATATAATTAATTGTAATATGATGCGATTGGAAATGATTCCTATATGATTTCTACAATCAGATAGATTATATTGAAGTTTTGGATGTAGTTTTCCGTAAATCAATGATTTGACATACATTTTGAGTTGAGTAAACACTGCGCATTTCTTTGACATTAATAATAATGGGTGATTATAGGCATATCAGTGGGGATTCAAGATGTGGATTTAATGTTAATCAAATTGCAGAGCTAGATGATACTGGGGTCGAATATAGGTGATATCTATAGAATTAGAGGTAATGAACCGTAATGGTGTTCATTATGTAACGACTTGTAAGCGATAAAGTGATCTTCATATAAAGGTATAAATAAGTCGGGTTCGAATCGACTAGATATCATCCGATGATGGGAGGGGTGAGATTCTACCGAAACGTCATGGAATTGGACCTTTCGAGGACAATTTCTACAATATATTATGGGAGAAACAAACCTGATAAGTACTAATTCATCGAACACTCAGTCTGCAATTATCTGTGAAATTTGTCCAGTATTCTCACTGAATTTGATCTTTGAGGCAGTTGCACAATGAGTACGATTCACAATTGATTTGGGTATTAAGTTTTATTTACCTGAATGTGGAGTAGATCCTCGTGCGCAATAATTTAATGAAAACATATTTGGTTATGTATATACCTTTCAAGTAATATTCCCCAATTATCCTAGAAAAAAAATGTTTTCACAACTTTATGTGAGTGACAGAAGCAGAAAATCAATATTGATATGTATCAATCAATATAGTAAGGAATGATGAAGAAAGAAATGTTCTAGTCATGGAATAAAATTGGCAATTCCCTTACCCATCATCCCATTATATGAGATCATCAAATAACAAATTCATGATTTTTATATATCATTGTTCTGATCTACAAGCCATTGATGTATTAAATAGAATATGTAGTCGACAAATGTTTCATTGGATACATTTTGAAATATCTTTCTCAATAACTAACTGATTTTTTTCCCTCTACTATTAATCAATGTGGACATGAAATGATGATATATTTATATCTTGAATATTATAGAATAGGGTTGCGATTGAAAATGGATAAGATTCAGGGAGATCCAGTTCATTACATACTGCTTCTGATCGGGCATCCAGTAGCATATAATCATGGATGCCTCCAATATCGCAATTAATACATACATATTCCCTAGAAAACTGTTCTCGAAATAACCCCGTTCAATGCAAACATAGATTTACTGGTATCATTTGTCCGATCTGCTCCTTCATGTGTATTTTAAACCCCAAATTCATGGCTATAGAGATCATTTGAACCGAGTGCTGCAACCTCATAGAGTGTTTATCACATTGGGTAGGGTTTTGAATGAGGAGACTCATATTACTTTCAATCAGTATGATTTTGTTAAGATCTCATTTGGCTCATGGTTCAGTACATTCATAATACATTCTTTCTTTATAATTATATTCATTGTATTACATTCACGAGACTTCATAAATGTTGAAAAGATATTCCCATAAGGTTTTCAATGATAGATAGGGGAAACCTTAGAGGTGGGCAAAATAATATTTATACCAAAGTGATGATGTTTATATATTGTCGAATATACCGCCCGTTAACAATAATCATATTATTCATCCTAAACAATGACTGAATTAATAATATTCACAATTTGCATGTACCTCATGAGATTTGAATAAGAAATTCGTAGATGATATGAGATTCAAGTGAAATATGTATATAGTTATTCCGGTAAAATTACTTTTAATGGGAAATATATTGATGTTAGGTTGCATTTCTACGTCATCATTGTTATAGAAAATGTTTTTCAAATGAAAATTAGAATGCCTATTCTCACCTTGCATACGTCTCCAATGCTGAATTATAATTCTTTTTCTATGTTTTACGTCAGTGAATTGCATTCCCAGCGCATCTATATCCATTATTGTTTACGTAAACGATAATATTTAAAACACCCCCTGTTCAGGATGATTTTGCTAATCTATATAATTATTTTTATTGAGTAACGCATCAGTAATATGTATTCCAACAATAGTTGCCGAAACTTGAAGTTCTTCTAACATTTTCACTCGTTAAAATCAGAAAAGACCATATTTTTCCGCATTTGTTCTTTCTTTCTTGTGAAATGTCGACTGAATGAGTAAACATATATTCAAATTCATTGAGGATTGGGTAATAACCCTCAACATTGCCTGAGAATCACTACGAAGCTCAATTGAGATGATATATCACATCAGTAATATCGATCTATTTTCGACAGTTTTTCCTATGAATATACATACATAATTCAAGTATGTTTCCATATCTTCCACTTGAGTTCTTACACCATTCCTATTTATATCCTTGCGTCGATCGTGAGTTAGTGCAACACTGTTCTTCATGAGTATTTTCCAAACCCAAAAATTCATAAATCCGTATAGAGTCTGGCTGTATACATCTTCTGAACTGAGTAAGGTTTTTTGGATGAAAAGACTCATATTATTTTCGATTAGTACAATTACGATTATATCCCATCCGGCTCATGTTTCAGTACATTCATAAGAAATTCTTATTTATATTTTCATAATTGTATATTCCATTGCTGATGGAAAAAAAGCAAAAGTATGTGAACTAATATCTTTTACCAACTTGTTAATGGTGATGTTTATTGCTAAATCAACCCCCACAACAGTTATATTATTCTCGTAAACAATGAGGTTCATTCAATGGCCTCAGCATAACAGTTTTCTCATTCACAGCGAGTAATTCAGTACATCCACTATTTGCAAGTTCATCATGAAATTCAAATGATTGCATACAGGGGAATATATCTGTCAAGAAACCCATTCATATACCACAAAAATAGACATATATGTTATCGTAGGCATATAAGTAGCTACAACTAACCAAAAAATTATGCATGTACTTCTACAATCAAGGTATTTTTCTCTGGTCCAGCGAGTTCCATCGCAGTCATGCCACTCTCACGAATGTTCCCTCATCCGATTGGAGTTTCTCTGGTGGTAAGAAAGAATCGCGACATAATTTTCAATATAGATTTGATGAATCGATCAACAAATGGCAAACGAAATTCGAAAATGTTCTTGAACGTAATTTAATTCTTCGAAAACTATCAAATACAAACATATATTACTATACGGGGTGCATCATACTTCTATCAAACGCTCAACTCTCAACTATAAAGCTACATTTTCACCGATATTGAATTTTTTCTATCACATATATTGCTGAAACCCCATTTGAATATCACTTCTCAACCATCGAAACATACCTCAAACATGTTAGTAATTCATAGTCATCGAATATGACTTTTAACAAGTGATCTCGGTATATCATCATCATGAGGAAGGCTTCATATCTATATCGATATGTCAAATGGCTTCTATAGGAATAATGGATGTTATTTCTGGCTTTTACTTCACCATTGAGTATGGAAAGTGTTATTGATGGATGATATCAGTGAATGCATGATGTCCTCGCCCTGCACATATCCAAATACTGAATTCTAATTCTTTTTGCTATGTTTCACCTTTGTGAAATGCATTTCCACCATTATTGTTCCATATGAACAAGGTTATCAACTAGGGGTTTAAACACCCCTTTTCTAATCTATATAATCAATTTCAATGACTAACGCATCACTAATTCCAGCAACAGTAAACTTGATTTGAAGTACTTACACCATTTCTCGCGTTGGAATTAGGGAAGACAAACAACTTATGATATAACTTATTCCAATTCCTGTAACATTTCGAACTGAACGAGCAGACATGTATCTAATTTCACTGAGAATTTTGTAGAATCAATCCTCAACGCTGTTTGTCATATCATAGCGCGTTAGTTATCAATTCTAATGACATTGTCTTTTCGAATCTAATTCATCCTTTGGTTCCCATCACTATTTTCTGTGGATGAGGAAATACCACCAATTGCTAGAGGTTGATGTGTGGTGATATTGCAATAATGTCAGAACCGAATATATATTTCCCATAAGAAACGAAATTATACCTAAAGATTTGTGTATGTTAATCGACTCAATCATATTTTGTAGCATATTATAGCAACTATTATAAAAAAAAACAACATTACCGAATATATATTTCCCATAAGAAACGAATTAATCACTGAATGTTTGATTCTACAACATTGTAGATTTGTGAATGATCAGGTTGATTCACATTCTGATAATCCCATTGATCCTATGCATATATTATGGAACGATATAATATTGATAATTGAGATGTGGTCGCATTAATTTTATGATCGAGATTGGCTGTGGAATTGTTTTTGCCATGTATAATTCATTCCATATGTGCTCTACCTAAACACCAAATTGTCTCGAATGAATTCTGCAATACTCGACAAGCGTTCAATCACGTAGATTATTTTCAATCATAGTTCGCTGAAGGATCTGAAGCAGATATTAACATTCAATTCTCAACAAACCTCAGTGAAATGCTCGATCAACAACCTCAAATACCAAAACGCAACTATTCGTTGTTCTCTACTTCATTTATATGTATGTAAGCATCATAATACATTAAGCGACCGGTCCGTTATCATTCGTTAAATACTATATTTGTCACCAACTGTCTGCGTGTGTTTTCATAACGAACGTTTTTATCACTACCAATGCTATTTCATCGAATCATTTCCCTCAATGAGCTCTAAACCCCTGAAATATTACAATCTAGAGTGGAAAACTCTAGATGTAATACATCTGCAAGTCTAAGAGAATCATAGATCTTTTGAATGTATATGTAAAATCTATTATTGGCATCTGAAAAGGATATAATCAATCCTGAAAAGGGGCCATATACTGTACTCGATGATAACATATTCACAATATGAATCTATATAAGTGGGCAGCAGTATGTATATATCGTATATAGCTTTCAATAGGGGGAATGTGAATAATCTGAAATACATGGCATTGAGAAAATATCTTCATTTCAGTACTTTCCTATATATATGCTTTCCACAGATAAGGAGAGTTGTGAGTTGAATAAAAGTAATGACATCCTACATATCCTTCAGTTTTTCAAGTTGCGTAACAATATTTTTCAATGATTAGGTAGCTTATAAATATCAGCATAATATTCTCACCGTTCAATTCCCTTTGGAAAGAGCGTTTTAAATCAGCACAATGCGGCATTCACCCGCTTAGTTGAACTAGTTCAAGTATCATATTTCATTGGTTGAAAATTTCACTAGAATCGGGGCTAATGTGAGAATTTGACATATCTTGAAAAAGGACGTTTCAATGATGCCTGTATGACATTGAGAAAGAGGAACGTGTAGTTGATATGCTATTACCTGAGTAATTATTTCTCTTCCCAATCGGGTATCTCGAGAGCATGAAAACATCCTACATATATGATCATGGTAACTATCTGCAGCAAATTTCCATAATTTTCATGATATGTACAGCGAGTATACGTTCTACTCTAACTCATTTCTTTGTCAACTACATCTCATTTCAATGTCCTATAATCACCATCGGAAATTTGTTCGCAACAATATTAGTATTTATATCCATAAAACTGTTTTATTCTGTATCAACCTTTGGTAAAGAATTTTAAATATTTTGCCCTAGTCACCATTGCCTGAGTTCTATCACTTCCGCTGAATCATCCATTCATGTTAACATTATGTTGTTCCAAGTTATCACCTCATTTATTGGTACAACCCCACTTTCATTGTTGCAAAACTCAAAAAACTCCTCCAAAAGTGCAAAACTTATGTTTTCGGTGTTTCAATCGTTCTCCTTTCATATGTCAGAATAACAAATAAGAATCAGATATTTCGAGATCATGCAAGCATATATTACCAATCATAGCTACCGTAGCGATATGAATCACATACACCTAATTTTCATAGTATATCTATCGGATGCACACACACACCTCGAGGAACCTGCGTTATACTATTCACTTTTTTCGTCAGTGACAGACCATTTCAATGTCATTAGTAACTATTGGAAAATATGCATGTCATTTGATTATTCACATGTATATAACTTTTTATTTTTGCATCCACCTGCGAGTGAACACTGTACATCATTCACAAATACCAAGCTAGTTAAAGATTGATCCATGGATTCCATGAAAATCATTCACAAATGTTATATTCCATCCACTATTGTAGATTGAAAGCTCATCAATCCAATTCCCCCAGTATGCATTTTTCAGATACATATGTAACGGAATATTCGGAAAATATAGAATTATCATCTCACCAAACTGCCTGTTGCTGACTGCAATGTCGTCAATATATTTTTGGATGATTCTATTGGTAGAATTGTAGAAAACTTGACTTTATTTACATTAACCTCCTTTTTTCTTTTTCTGTCACCCTAACTTAGAAAAATCATTATATATGGTCAATAATGAAATTGAACTACCATAAAACTCTAATAAACTGAATCAGGTCACAGGTATCACTGCCTGGTCAAGGAAAACCCGCCGACTGCACATAAGTGAAGAATAACATTAATGAATATATAGCGGTATTCGTATGTAACACCCATACTTCGAAAAATATTCACACATAACATCATAGTCCACTATTACAGTCTTAATGCGCCTCACACCAACCACGATTTTATACGACCCCAGGACCTTATCATATCTGTGAAAATATATTTGAAAAATCTATGATATTCATTTCCGAACTACGCGTTCTCATGTTTTACTTTGCGCAGCAATCAACTATCGAATACTATCATATCCATTTCGAATTAATCACTCTTATTCCTCCAATTATTGAATGCCCAAACCAATTCGATATTTTTCCATATGACAAATATCTAAGAATATTGTGAACCAAATCTTCACATCAACCAGCAATCAATAATATTACCATAACTAAGCTTCATCCGATCACTTCAACTCCTACAAGCGCTCGAGTCATGCTCAAACAATTTTATTAATTTCGTGTCAAGTACTGAATCCATATATCAATCAACAATCAATAATTGCACCATTATTAAGCATCAGTTTGATTCATCCAATCGTTCGATGAATGTTCAAGCCATCTACATATGCTTTGTGTCAAATTCCGAAGAATACAATGTACCAAGTCCATACACTAATCAGTAATGAATATTATCATAATCATCTTTCAGCTAATCCTTTCCATCGACATTCAATAATAATTATAAGTCGTCTTTGTATTTTATTTTGATGTCATCATACATTTCCTCACCGCATATACCTCCGATCAACTATTGAACTCCATCACATTTTAGACTCCGCGAGCGTGGATACACATTCATTTCAAATACCTCAGTCTCATTCCTCCAAACATTCGTGAAATATCAACCCAATTCAATATATTTTCCTATGTCTGATATCGGAGAACACCGACAAACAATCAATAATATTACCATTACTAAACTTTATCCGATCACAGTAACTCCTACATTCGCTCGAGTCATGTCCAAAACAACTTCATATATTTCGAGTCGAGTACTGAATAAACCGAATCAAAACATCAATCAACAATCAATGATAGCACCATTATTGATTCCTTCAATCGTTCGATAAATGACCAAACCAACTACATATGCTTTGTGTTGAAGAAACCAAATCCATACACCAGTCAATAATCATCGCACTGCCATTAATTAAGCTTCTGCCGAATCCTACCCGACTGATTCCTACAATCGAAAAATGCCCATATCAACTTCATATTTTTTATCGAACCGAACGATACATCATCCGGCAATCAATAATAGCAACATCATTAAGCACCACTCTGATATCTCCACTCGAGGAGTGTTGAGATCAAATTCATATACTTTGTGTCAAATACTGGAGAATTCAATATACCGAATCCACACGCTAATCAGCCGTGAATATTATTATAATCACCATCCCAATTTCCCCAATCGAGTAATTCTCAAATATCTGCATATATAACCTACAATCAATAAAAGTGTCATCATTACGTTTCAATGTAATTCTCCTAATCGTGAAAAGCCCGAACCTACTTCATATTATTTCTGGGACAAATATCAAATCCATTCGCCAATCAACAATCGTCATATTACCATTGATAAGCTTTTGCTGAATCCCACCAATCTAATTCCTACAATCGAGTAATGTTGAGGACAAATTCATATACTTTGTGTCAAATACTAGAGAATACATATACCGAATCCATACGCTAATCTGCAATGAATATCATTATTAGAATTAATTCTCATCCTATCGACATGCATTTGATTTCAATGTGCGTTATCGATAAATAGTAGTCCGATAATACAGCAGGTACCGAAGGTCGGCGGTTCGGACCCTTCCACGCGGCGCGATTGATCCGAACACCTGCAAGCGCTTGACGCGAACTCGCTGGGAGATTTTGGACAAAAATTACCAGCTTGGACCTTAGATTTCCTTATGGAGATTAACACGGGAAAACGAGTGATTTTGCGCCAGAAGCCTTGCTGCATAACTACTAATAAGACTTGAAAGAATCCAATATAGATTCATCAGATTTTTGAACTGGATATGAGACAGAGTTTATAATGTGGGAAATACAAATTTAGCAAGAGTAACATACGTCAATGTTTCATTGGAGAAACGAAAGATTATTACAGACTTACTGTCCCCAGTTTCAATACATGTACCTCCTAGAAATACCAGATATAACTTTTATTAATTACTGATTTGGATCAAAATACCCTCATTGCTTTTCTGACTGATAACTTTAACAAGTATTGTTCTGAAATTGAATGTCACTGTCACTTTTTTGGAAACTAGTCCCAAACGAATATTTTCTACGTAATATTGAGTACTTGAATTCATAGTTATTAAGTTCTGATGCTGATGAATTGTATGCAGAAGAAATTCATTTGAAATTCATGTGAAATAGGATATTTAACGAAGACGTTGGTGTTCGGACTCAGTATTGGAAACTTTACTCTGCTTGATTTATATAGATGACTTACCACAACTCACAGAGAAAACCTCAATATTCGTTCCGTCGATGATACCCCCATTTTAACAGAATCCGAAATTTCTCGAAATGCTGTCGTTCTAATCGACTCATTCAAAATATGGGTTGAACGGTATTGGTAAGTTTTTTCGTGAAAAATCACCTAGTAACCAATATATGTTGAAATCAATGTAGATAAATGCATTAGGAACCACAAAATGTTTGGGAATTTCATAGACTCTGAATTTAGTTGAAAATTCCCCGTTAATTACAATTAATAAGAGAATCAGTAGCAGTTTTTATACCCTGGTACTCAAGAAAGTTTTTGATGGGAAACATCTATTAGCGGATTATTCGAATGTTATATGGTCTTCATCACACAGATTCATGCTCAACCGTTTTCAAATAGTAGAAAGTGTAAGCATTACCGTTCATTCAGAATGACAGCTATTTGCTCAATGTAGAATAGAATAGCGCGAATCTCAGTTTGAAACTAATTACAAATGTGACAATTGTCCAATAAGAAATTAAAATCTTATCGAACTACAACAACATCGCACATCGTTATATGATTTTCACTCCTTTTGATTTATATAGATGACTCACCACAACACACAGAGATAACTTCAATATTCATTTCGCCAATGATACTCCCATTTCAACAGAAGAAGTAGTCCTGTTTAACTTCAGGCCGAACTCAACACGACAGGTAAACATTTTTAGAAATGGTGTCGTTCTAATCGACCTACTCTAAATGTGGGTTAAACGGTGTTGGTCAGTTTTATCGTAAAAAACAGAGTGACTAATACATGTTGAAATCCATTGGGAAAACCACAACATTTTTAGAATTTTCATAGATTCTGAATTAGTTGAAAATTTTCCGTCGATTTCTTATGCAAGAGGATCAGCAGCAGTTTTCTTGATCTGGTACAACTCAAGAATGTTTTTGATGGGAAAGATCTATTAGCGGATTATTCAAATGTTATATGGTCTTCATCACACAGATTCATGCGAAAAGAATGTGTTAGCATTACCGTTCATTCAGAATGACAGCTATTTGCTCAATGTAGAATAGCGCGAATCTCAGTGTGAAACTAATTCCAAATATGACTATTGTCCCACAAGAAATTAAAATGTTATCATCTACAACAACATCGCACAACGTTATATGATCTTTACTACTTTGATTGATGTAGATGACTTACCACATCACACAGGCGACAGGTAAACATTTTAAAAAATGGTGTCGTTTTAATTGTCCTATTCTAAATGTGGATTAAACGGTGTTGGTCAGTTTTTTCGTAAAAAAAATTTGTAACTAATACAAGTGGCGATAATCCATTAGGAATCACAACTTTTCTAGGAATTTTCATAGATTCGAATTAAGTTGAAAATTTAACGTCGTTTTGTATGCAGCAGTTTTTATGCTTCAGTACAACTCAAAAAAAGTTTGAAATGGGAAACGTTTATTGAGGATTATTCGAATGTTATATGGTCTTCATACACAGATTCGTGCAGACCCGTTTTGACTTGAAATGAAGTTGAACCATTACTATTTATTAAGATTAACAGCGTTTTGCCTAATGTAAGATAGCGTTGATCTCAGTTTGGAACTGATACCAAGTAGGACAATTGTAAAATAAAGAAAGGAACATCTTATTGAACTATAACAACATCGCACTACGTTGTTTCAAAAAACTCTTTAAAACAGGTTCGAAGATATTATATTGCCTACAACCAGATATATAAGAGTATCATATCACATTCAACCTTACCTTCCTTCATTCGTAAGGTCAGAGAACATCTTTTAGAGCGATGTTTCTACTCCACCGATGAATATTTTGAATACTCATATATTTCTAGTTGGTATCGTGTCAAATATTATTATTTTATGTAATGTGTAATTTATGTATATGATTCATGTTCAAACTGACTTTTCCTGTATCATTGTGAAATAATCACAAGGAATGAGTGTATTATTATCAATATTATCCTCACTATATTTCATACAAAATGGCAACGTCAGTCTCCAAAGAACTCGACAAGTGAAAAAATATGATGTAATTGACATTATAATAAAAAAACAAGTGCCTTGTAAACCCAATTCTCTGAGAGGGTTCGGAAATTCATTGATGGAATTGATTATAGCGAATTTCACGAAAGTGAATCAACGGAAAACACCCACATAACCTCACTCTGAGAATGACTTTTATCAATTAAAATGATCTGAAGTGTGTCAATAATGAATTTGAATGCCTGAAAAACTAAATGGAGTATCAGAATCGAAGGTTGGTAATGAATATCTGATAATACGTTTACTGACTACTAACAAAATAGATTACAGTGTTGCATAGCTTTGCTCCAAGCAAGAGGCAATAAAATAAAACTATTACCATTATGAACATAATATACCTCTAGGAAGGATGGAGCAAAATGCATTGAAAAAATATATCCTCAAGACGTTAGTTCAGCTTTATGTCACAAAAATCCATCGAGTAGAAACAACAACAATAGCGAAGGATAGAGAATGGTTTCCAATAAACGACAAAAAAAAACATCCAACCAACATATAAGATCTGGAAAGCCTAGATCAATGAATACATCATTAACTGGAATCAGTAATGATGGAAATTGTTTCATTAGAGTGGCTCCCCAAAAATGATTCCTACATGTTAACAAACCCGGAAATGACATAAGAGAAAATAAAAAAAATATCTGCAAACTTTCCAGAAGTGAAAGTTAAAAAATTTAATTCATTCTACCCCAAATTATACTCATAATTCAAAGTTACCATCGATGAACGAAACTTTGGAAAAGCGTGGAAGCCAGAAGTTTGTCCAGACGGTGCCTTTGCGGTCTCACTAAAGCCATTGACTGTGCCTCTCATGATATACCCCTGCAAAAGCTTGAATACTATGGGATATGCGGAATCACACTTTAATTTTCCACTTCTTATATTTCAAATAGACTCCAATCTGTGCATTATAATAATTGTCATTCAGAGTTTCAAATTATTGAACATGGAGTACCTCAAGGGTCTATCCTAAGTCCTCTTCTGTTCATCCTATATATTAATGACATATCGTGAAATTTGTTATCGTCATATTGTATGATATTCGCAAATGATGTATCGATTTATGAGCCAAAATCGATAGGAAAAACTTTATGCTACTCTATGGAATCAGCTGAGCATAGAGCTAAAAAAGGGTTTTTCAAAAAATGAATTCCAGCCGAACACTGATAGAACTCAAATAATTTGATTTTCAACGCGCCCTCATACCAATTCCAATGGTGAGGTAGAACTTCGGGGTATCACTTTGAATTCTACTCTAAAATGGAACTACCACTACAAAAAAATATATGTTCCGTACTTTTTTAGTAAGCTCTATCTTTGAGACAACTGAAAAAGTAGATCTGATGCATTGAAATTATCATATTCTCACAATTCCATCTGCACACTACTCATGGCATACGACTATGGAGAAACCCAGTCTGGCATCCAAAGTTTTCAGATTACAAAAAAAGCAACAAATACCTACTTGCTCATCTACGGTATAGAGAATCTTGTAGAAACCAGTTCGCAAAATTTATAATATTGACACTTCATTATGTGAACACTTACAATGCTCCTTGACATGTTTTTTGCAACCCTTCCACAGTCTGAAAATGTAAATATAATCAGAATTTGCATTTTCCTTGAGAATGCATATCCAGATCAGTTTATGGAAAAACAATCACTGACATTGAAAACAAAATCCATTAAACAACCAATTAACACAACCAACAGGAGTACTCCTACCACCTACACATTTCACAACCAACATAATACTTTATGTCCCCTGATTATCTAAAAGATCAAACAAATTGACATAGGTTTGATGTGAGAACATCATTTAGAACAACAATCACACTGGGATCTATACTAAGACAAACGAAACCAGAAATGCAGAATAAAGTACCAAAAACTGTGTTCATGTGGTGATGGTTATATAGGTGAAACGTCAAGACCATTGGCAGAGCGCCAAAGTGAACATCAGAGTTACTCCAGAAATCGACAAATAACCGGATCAAAATTGCAGAACATATCCTCAGATCCAACGGCGATCATACGATTGAATGGAATAGGACGAAAATCTTGATGAAAGAAACCACATCAAGAGAGGAGAAGATAGAAAGAAACGGCCTGTATTCTTTTCCAATAACGACGCTTTTCAACAAATTCTGTTGAAATGGACCATACATGGTTACCTCTACTCAGAGAGGAAGTGAGATATGGTAGAATGCTAATAAACTGATCTGAACAACACCCCATATATCGAATGAGCAATACGCCACCTCAAATTTTGGGCAGATCTCAATTAATACCGTCATTTGAAAAAAGCGAAAAAGACTCTACAAGAAAAATCCAAATTATTCAAACAATTAAAAGAGATTCAGAAGATTTTGAGAACGGGGGCAGATATAGTCCCCGAAACATCAATCAAAAACTATATAGAGAAGTATCTTTTGAATTTTCATTATTTGTTTATAGTCATAGTCAGGGAACGATAAGTTACTGACAAATTGAATAATTTTTCTATAGGAAATATAATTTGGTGAACGCAGTAACTTATCGGGGTGAACCAATTAGTTTGCCCTTTCTACACTTGTATATATTTTCCTGATTATATTTTCATTCTCAGACTGTGGAAGGTTATCCAAAAAACATGTCAAGAAACGTTGTTCCTCCACAGAAACCCAAATTCATTCAATATTTACAAGTGCCTTCTACAAATTTACCAAAACATCTCTAAACATCAAAACATTCTGATACGCAATACTGTAGTACAAGAGATAATTTTTACATTTCTAGAAACCAATGGAAACATTCAATTAAATCATTCATGTACGTTTTGACAATCAAAACATTATTATAGTGGTTATATTCTACCTAGAAAATTGCCACGAAAAATTTTATACCAGTCATTTTCAACCAACAGATGCTTTATTTCGACATTGTTACTATGGTAACCAGCAAATTTTCTGAAATTTTTCATCCACTTTACATTTCACTGCGACTATTCATTAGTTTTCAAAGACCAGAGAAGCGTACAGACGTTTTGTTTGTGTTTTTTTAAATTGAAATGGAGGACAAATGACATTGTGTTGGAGTTTTTGATTTTCACGAAAATGCGCTGGTCATTTGGATGGCTAAACATAAAAGACCATAAACATCGTAATGCAGTTAATGATGCGAAAACAATACAAGATAAAATATCTGTCCAGTGTACTATAAATTAAGTGCAGAAAAAAAGATTCGCCTTTGGCCACATTTCGGCCTCTCATTTAAAAAAAGTTAAGGCTACATCTGAACTGGATCCGGGGCCGTAGAAGTTTGTAGGCCTCATGGTTTGTCAGGTTTTAAGCCAAAAGTTCGCGCTCGGTATCTTGTAAATTGAACACGTCGTGTGAGCGCCCTGTTTGCCATCGAACCGCAAAAGTTCGAATACTTTCCAAGTTCGCAAATAATTGGTATTTGCCAATACACGAGTCGTTTGAGCTTGGCCTAACGTGTAGACATGTTGATGATCATCCTACTATCATTGATTCATACTTAAAATCTACTTTCTTATAACAACCGCTTTATTGTTTCTATGAATGATTAAGCCCCAATGCGGCTTCCACACCTATCTCAGACCTCCTTAGGAGACCTCGATACCGATAAATACCCCAAGAGAGTCGGCCTCCATACAACATCTTGAAATTCCTAACCTACAGCCGCCTATATTTCTGCCTATATATATATATGTATATATATATATATATGTATATATATATATATATATATATATGAATATATATATATATATATATATATATATATATATATATATATATATATATATATATATATATATATATATATATATATATATATGGTTGTGGGTCTCCTATTGCCTCCCGTTGCCCCGATCCCTGGCGCCTCCGCCCTAAAACCCAGTTGCCCCATGGGAAAAACTTGAAATTCTAACCTACAACCGCCATATTTTTCTTTTATACGGTTGGGCCCCCTAATGCTTCCAATTATCTCAACCTGCTCAGACTTCCGTGATAGCTACGATGCCCATAAAAACCCCGGCGGGGCCCCCCGAGGACATCTTTTATTCCTAACCTACAACCGCCATATTTTTTCTATAAATGGGTGGGGCCCCCCAAAAGTTCCCGCTTCTCAACCCCCGTGAAACACCCCCGGCCTCATACACCCTTTTAGGAAGGCCCCCCCATAACAAACATCTTTAAAATTCCCCAAACCCACAGCCGCCATATTTTGGTACGAAGTTCTTTATCGCCTTTTAAAAGGGGGACGGGAAAAAATTAAGACCAGAAGTTATAACGACACTTCTTGCTGGTTGTGCCGTGGGGGTGGGGGTTTCTCTGTTGTTCTCTCTCAAAAAAACGCCGTTTTTTTTTTCGTTTTTCTATTTTGCATTAACAGTGGTGTCGGCGATTATTTTTTGTTGTGTGTTTTGGGTTTTTTTAATAATAAATAAAAAAAAAAAAAAATTAATCCTGACAGTGTTTCTGCAAAGTTCCCGGGTATTGCTGATGGAGTTAGGGAAGTAGAATTTTATACACACAATAATAAATGCTTATGTATTTTCGCAAGTAGCATTATAACCTCTCTTCACTATTTTGTTTTAAAAAGCATGCGTTATAATCTCCATTTTTGTGTGTTTGATGTACGGCATAACTTTAATAAATTTAAAAAACAAATTATTTTTAATATTACAATATCAATGGGGAAAGCTAAAAATTTATACTGATTAAGTTTATTTCATTATATTTGTTAATAATAAAAAAATTTTTAAAAAAAAAAAAAATTATTACAATTCCTTCACTAATTAACGAAAGGAACTTTTTTCCCTCCGGTCCTTCGACACCTCTCAACTTTTTTTTTTATATGGGGGCCCCCAAACGGCCCCCATAATGCCCAAGACCTTACACTCCGTGAAGTCCTGAGACCATTTTAAAACCCCGGGGCGCGGCCCCCGACCCCCTCTTTTTCATCCGTTTTTGAATTGTTGTTCTTGGTTATATTAAAATGCATGTATATGTAGGTGTATGTATGGTTTTTTATTTCTCAATTTTTTTTTTTATCGAATGTACTGAATTAAATTATATTGACACTTGCTACAAATGTTTAAAATAAGTGGTCAAATAAAAGAACTATATTTTACACTCAAACCTAAATAATAGATAATACAATGAAAAGGCACGATGAAATTTTTTGCCACCAATTCAAATAGTTTATAAAAAACCCG
>JAFIRS010006444.1:0-37224 GCA_018342105.1 Gonioctena quinquepunctata
ATATTCATGAAAATTCTTCACATAAAGGATTCAATATAAAATTGAACCAGAAAATGGTAGATCTCAGGTGAAAAACAACTACTTTCCTGGCAAATACCACGCAGAACGTTGAATGATATTCACCTGAAAATCCATGCATACTTCCATATAATATCAATGGACATTGAATGCAAATGTTTCTTTCTGATAAGCTCGATTATGTTTAATTTATGTCGTGTTGTGTGATGAGGGCCAAGAAGTCTGAAACCGGTATGCGGATTGTTAGGTGAACACGACATAAATTGAACATAATCGAGCTTATCAGAAAGAAACATTTGCATTCAATGTCCATTGATATTATATGGAAGTATGCATGGATTTTCAGGTGAATATCATTCAACGTTCTGCGTGGTATTTGCCAGGAAAGTAGTTGTTTTTCACCTGAGATCTACCATTTTCTGGTTCAATTTTATATTGAATCCTTTATGTGAAGAAAACCGTTTGATTCGATTTTTTTATGCATTACTATGTGTCAGTGGTTTTTGAGAAAATTGGCTGGAAATCCTCAATTTTTAAGATATGTACTCTTCACGGACGAGGCAAACTTCTCCCGAAATGCTATCACAAACTTTCATAACAACCTTTATAACAACCATGTTTGGGCTCTGGAAAATCCGCACGCAGTTAGTGAAAGACATTATCAGTATTAATTTTCTGTAAATGTATGGGCGGAAATAATTGATAATTACTTGATAGGTCCTTTCTTTATTCCGTTCCGACTGAATGGCGCAACTTACAGAGACTTTTTAGAATGTACTACTTCAGAATGTACCATTAGAAATTCGTATCCGCATGTGGTTTATGCATGATGGGGCTCCGGCCCATTTTAGCGTTGTAGCCAGGGAATTCCTTAACACTGTCTATCCAAATCGATGGATCGGTAGGGGTGTAGAGGAACCTAACCATGGGTGGGCACCAAGGTCCTCAGATCTAAACCCGCTAGAATTTTATTTTTGGGGACATTTGAAGTCACTAGTTTATAAAACTCCAGTAGCGAACGAGGAAGATCTAAGAAACCGAATAGTAGATGCCTGTGAAATACACCAATAATTTTTGAGCGGGTACGAGATTCAATGACTAGAAGACTGAATGCCTGTATCTTCGCTGAAGGTGGACACTTTGAACAATTTATTAGAATACAATTTAGTTTCCTTTATTTTATTTTATTCCACATATTCAAAATTTCTTGAAATAAAATGTTGATATTTCTTGCAAATTTTATTAAAACAACTACAGATTTTCCACTCTTGATACAAAAATAACTATTTCAAACGAGTAAAAATAAATAGAATAGGTGGCGCCCCCTTCAAAAAACCAAAACTACTTACTTAAACGTCAAATTCATTTCCTAAGCATTCTTGTGAAAAATGCAAAATAATGGTAATAACTTCAACAAGCATCGATTATCAAATAATCGACTTGAAATTTTCAAGTCCAAATATCTAGAAAACGGTTGCTTATGGCGACTTGTAACAGGGGTAGCTTTTTTACGTAGATATGATAGAGGAATTGATTTTTTTACCGAAAAATGTGCTAGAAGTACGCTCAAAAAAGTTATCAATCTTCAAAAAATAAAAAGACGTGTAGGTGGCGCCTTCGAGTAAGAGCAATAATAACATCAGGTTCGAATTTGGCACCTCGAAAAACCTCTCAATACCAATTTTTGTTCAATTAAGGTCAGTATTTCGAAAGTTATTTAAAAAAACGAAAATAAAACTTTAACACCTTTCCGGACATATATTTATTTGAACAATTCATATTAGAATATTGTTAGGAATCACCTTCTGAAGTTTGTCAAAGTACTTCTGACTCACCCTGTATTTCTACTTAATATTAAACTTAAAGGGACAATACATATTATTTTTTAACTTCTTATAGGTTTTTTGTGTCGGAAATTTTTTAAATTTTCAATTTAAGTTTTATTTCATGGTTTTCAAATTTTATATATTACTAGTAGACACGCTACGATCTAGACTATATCCCTACATTCACCCAAATACGGGACGAAAAACGAAATTGCGACACATATTGCCTCGCCGAAATCTGCGTATTTTGACAATGCTTGTATTTTCATAAATATTATTACAGATGCAAAAATTATTATTGTCAATGAACTAAATGTTTAAACTGTCTACCACCCATTTCCATTCAAGTTCTGTTCAAAACGAGACCTCACATTTCGTAGCATTTCCGGCGTTATTCGACGGCATTCCTCAATAATTCTCCTCCGTAAATCTTCCAGAGATTCTGGTTCGGTTGCAAAGGTTTTGTTTTTCAAGTGACCCCACAGGAAAGAGTCGAGTGGGGTTAAATCTGGAGATCTGGCTGGCCACTCTATAGAGCCTCTTCTTCCAATCCAACTTCCAGGAAACATTCTATCCAAAAACGCCCTAACAGGTGGAGGTGCCCCGTCTTGTTGAAATATCAAGTGGTCTTCATGGTAACGATCGTCATTTTCAATGATTTCTACTAATTGTGGATAAACAAATTCATTCAATAATTCCAAATAAGTTTCTCCTGTCAGGTTGCCGTCGAGAAATACTGGTTCAATCAAACGGTTTCCAAAAATACCGGCCCAGACATCGAGTTTTTGGGGAGTTTGAGTATGGACTTCGTGGAAAACATGTGGATTGGAATCTGACCAATAACGACAATTATGACGATTCACAGTCGAATTCAAAAAGAATGTAGACTCATCAGAAAAGCAGATGTTGAAAAGGAAATTCTCATCACCATCTATTCTCGTAGTCATAATTTCACAAAATTCCTGTCGCCTATCAAAATCATCTTCATTCAATTGATGTACCAAATGTATTTTGTAGAGGTTGAATTCATGATGTTTCAGGATTCGGCGGATACTGGTTCTGCTGATATTGGTAACACTAGCCAATTTTGGGTCTGCTCAATGTTGGGTCTGCATGAACTTGTCATAAAAGTGCAACTTCAACACCATCATTTCTCAACGGTAATTCACGTTCTGGGTCTCGCTTCTTGTTGACTACTGATCCAGTTTGACGAAATTTTTGCACCAATTCTAAAACGTATTTACTAGCAACAATTTGATCTGGATGCGTTTCGTTTCGTGCGGTTTCGTTCGAGATGGCGGCTGGAGTAGACGTATCGGTTAGTCGTGAGCTCGACAAATTGAGAAAAGCGGAACTAATTGAGATTATTATAAATAACAAATTATCATAAAGTGTAACTAGTGATGTTTTGTGTGGTTTTTTCAAAAATCGTTCAAATACCACTGCGATTAACAATCCAATCACTGACATAAGTGAGGCCAAACTACCCAAACATGGATGTGATGACCTGGGATGTGATAAACAGATTTGCCTCAGAAAGTATTTCCAATTAGATAACTTGACGATGGAAAAAGTTCATCTACGAAAAAATTGGACTCTTGAAGAATAGAACAACTGACCTGGAATGCATAATAAGCCTCCTAAACCAAGACGCACTGAAAACACCAACAGTAGCATCAAAACCAAAAGAAATGTTGACATCTAGTCAATCAAAAATTTCCACACCATCAATACCTGCCAAAAACTCCTTAATAGGCACAAAATATGTCCAACATGAAATGCTACCTGCAAATAAAAACCATGAAACCAGCAATACCCTAGACTAGAATTTAGTCACATATAAAAACAGTTCCAGGAAAAAAGCAGACGACCACGCAAAAAATAATCGACACATGTTTGAATTGGGCGAAGTGGATCAGGCCACAAAAAAGGCGATGGAAGCAGTGGGAAATCCACAACAACAAACCAATTATACAAGGCGGCACCACCGAAAGCCTATCGTTGGTGTTTACAAAACTGCATCAACTGTGAAGACTATAACTAAGTTAGGATATCTCCATGTATATCGATTGTCACCTGACACCACACCCGAGGACATGTCCAAGGCTCTGGCAGAAACAGCACCAGAAATTCCTTTCACCTGCGAACAACATCATAAAAATGAAAAGACATGCTCTATGTTAGTGAAATTTCCTATTAACCACGTCAAAGATGTATATAATCCTCAAATCTGGCCTGCTGGAGCAATGGTTAATAGGTACCAGTTTCCGAATGATGCAAATTTTTTACGGGAAGCCTCCAGACAGACGAACGAAGAAGTTTAATTACTACTGACTCTGGCCAGGTTAGCCCAACTATCAATAACTCTGAAAAAATCATCCATTTGAATATTCAAAGTATAACCAACAAACTCAATATACTTGATGCGTTTCTGGCTGAACATAACCCGATATCCTACTCTTGTCTGAACACTGGCAAACTTCTGAGAACATTTAGGATTAGCGGTTTTGATATAGTAGCTAATTTTTATCGAAGCAAAAAGTGCCATGGAGGTGTGGTTATATTTTCCCATAGTAAGCACTCCAACACTTGTAAAGAGTTATCTCAGATAAAAAATGCCTCCATAGAATTGGATATTGAATTAACCGCAATATCAATAAATAAAGATACATGCATAGTAGTTATTTATAGGCCGCCCAATGGCAATGCAGATCTATTCTTCGTACAATTCTGCAAAGTTCTTGATATCCTTGATAGCAATTTCAAAAATATTCTAATATGTGGTGATTTAAATATGAACTTCCTGGAAAACAGTGTATCGAAAAAAATTCTATGTGACATACTAGAAAGTCATGAGCTCGAATCACTGATAATGCAACCCACACGTATTGCAACAATTAAAGGGGGAAATAAAAGTGCTACTGCAATAGACTATATTATAACTAATATGTCGAAATCAATCACATTCGAAATATTCGATCCATGTATTTCCGACCATCATGCCCAAGTTGTTCAACTGCCAGATGATTCCAGGATCCAGAAACTCAAAACTCCAAATAACCTCCGTAGGAGATTCACGGATCTCAACATAAATCAGTTCAAACACCTCCTGAAAAATTTTACCCCATCCGATTTCAAATCTCCACACATTGATCAAAACTTTGAATTATTCTGGGATCATTTTACCTTTGCTTTCAATGCATCTTTCCCAAAACTTTTGGAAAAACCCCCAGCCACAAAACACAATAATGCCTGGTATAATAATGAACTAAAGACAGAATCAGAAAATTTAAAGCATCTAAGCAACTTGCGCAAGACACATCCAACAAACGATGAACTACAGATTGAGTACAGAACTGCCAAAAGAAATTATAATCAAAATATTGTCATTGCAAAACAACACTACTTCGCATGTCTGATAAACTCATCCAATAATAGAAGTAAAACAATCTGGTCAATAGTAAACCCAAGACTGAACAGGAAAAAACAACAAACCGACATTTCACTGAAACATCAGGATCAATTAATAACTGACGGCATTGAAGTTGCAAACATTTTTGGCAGATTTTTTGTTGATATTGTTAATGATCAGTTACAATCTCATTTTGGAAACAACCTATCTGAAATGTGTACAACTTCCAAGCGCCTGGTAATCAACTCATTTGTTTTTCAACCATTCTCCTCAACCGAAATAGAAGAGATTATAGCTGCAATGAAAAATAAAAAATCAACGGGCATAGATGAGGTGCCGGTATCCCTTCTGAAAAAGTGCTCCGCTGTTATCGCACCCTTGTTGGCTGAGATACTGAACATCTCACTCGAATTAGGTCAGTTTCCTTCTAGACTGAAACTGTCTGTAGTTTCACCTATACACAAGAAAGACGATCGGCTCTCAATGCTCGACTACAGACCCATCGTTTCACTCAGTATATTTTCAAAAGTTATAGAGAAGGATATTTGCAAAAGAATCAATAGTTTTCTTATAAAATACAATATACTGAACCAAAACCAGCACGGATTCAGAGAAAACTACTCAACCGAAACGGCAACAACATCTTTTCAACTTATTAATGACAAGATGGATAAAAATGAATTTATTGTTGGACTGTTTTTTGACCTCTCGCGTGCCTTCGACAACCTCAATTTTGATTTTATATTGTCAATATTATCAGTAATAGGATTGCGAGGTAATATACTTGATTGGATCCAGTAATTCCTACAAGGGCGAAAACTCATTGTAAAGGTGAATAATGAAATTTCAGACGATTACCTGGTTAATTCGGGAATACCTCAAGGAAGTGTGCTTGGTCCCCTGATTTTTCTATTGTTCATCAATGACTTACCTGACCACATAAGTTAGGGTGAAGTCTTCATGTATGCAGACGACACATCTATAATCGTGTCTAGCATAGACGAAGATGAAGTGATATCTAAAACAAAAAAGGTCCTCCACGAGTTCGATGAATGGTGTCACAAAAATCGCCTGATGATGAACCACTCAAAGACAACACTACTCAGATTTCACAGACCCTCTGTAGATCCCATAATCACCCAAAATATCATATTCAGACAACACAGTTTGCTATTCAGTACCAAATGCAATTTCTTGGGCACGGTCCTAGATGAAACTCTCACCTGGGACGAATGTATTAACAGCATTTGCTCTAAACTAAATAAACAATACTTTGCCATAAACAACCTGAAAAGCTGCCTGAACGAAGATGGGCTAACCGCTGTCTATTATGCCCTCGTCTACTAGGCCATTAGTTACAACATCTTAGTCTAACTTCCAGTAACAGAGTTTTTTTGGCACAAAAAAGAATAATCCGTTCTATGTTCAGACTAGACTATCGTGAGTCCTACCGAGAGGTATTCAGAACAAAGCAATTATTAACTTTCACAGGTATTTATTTATATAAACAATTAACATATATTTCAAGAATAAAAATAACTTTGAACTCAATAGCGATATCCATGGCTACCAAACAAGACAAAAAAATCAATTCAGATTGCAAAAGGTGAGATACTCAAGTTATAAAAAATCACCAGAATACGCTGGTATGCAGTACTTCAACATTTTACCAAACAATTTGAAAAATATAACAAGCGTGGCCAGATTCAAAAATAGTCTTAAGTCGTTTTTGATCAAGAACACATTTTATAATATTCAGGAGTTTTCCTCTCTCTGCAATATGAACTGAGACGGGCTAACAAATTCTTTTTTGTCCTGTGAAAATTCATGTATTTTAAACATTTACTATTTATTTGTAATGTCACGCTAACTTACAGTCCTATGTCGTCCATTATAACATATTATTACTGTTGCAATGTTACTTTTCAATGGTATTTTTAATTTAATTTTTATGACTTGTCAATCCGATGTAAATTGGTGATTTTATGATCAATAAAACTGTCTGTCTGTCTGTTTCATTGAACAAATTACCGCACTCATCATTCTTTAAAAAAAAATTGTTATTATTTCAACTCTTTCCGCGATCGTATACACCATTATTGCGGAAAGATATTCAGCAGCTTTAGTCAAGTAATTCACTCTAATGTCGTTCAATCAGAATGAGGTATCACTTGCCATATGTTGCCATTTGAAAATTTAGGGGTGGCGGTCACAGCTCCGAGGGATGGAATGTATTTGGGTGAATTTCATCGCGAACGATGTCCCCCTCGAAAATGTAGTTGACGTGTCCGAGCGTTCTTGTACAATTCGGTTCTGCCGACCTACAGAGCCGCTGTTTCGTTTTCAATGGCCCACTCTGTATATGGAAATATGAACAGGGTGTTCATAAAATCAGACGTGGAATAATCTGCGACTGAAAGATGTCTTCTATCGTTCGAAATAACCGCTTGGGAGGTATTCATGTTGAGAAGTAGCAGCTTTTCTTAGTATTGTAATTATTAGTGAACAATGGAGAGACTCAGTTTGCAGAGACTCAGTTTGAATACGTATCTAACCGCTTGCACAATTGTTAATAGTTGACAGTCCATCAAAGAATAAAAAAATTCCATCCGTATAAATATATGAATTATCTACTAAAACTTCGCTGTTTGGCGGTTTCCAAAATTTCGACGAATTTGACAAAAAAAAAAGAAATTTCAATCAATGTAATTCGTTATAAAATGGCATTATATACTCGTCATTCAGGTTAGATTACATCTTGTATATCCATAGAAATCGCGATATCTTTGAAAAAACGAAAATATAGTGATTTCAGCTACTGAGTATTCCCTAACAACGTCAGACTTATTGTCGTTGTCAACACCATTAAAAAATAATGGGTTATCAACTTAGTTATTATTGCTACGTTAATTATACCTATATTCCTAAGATAAGAATGAAGTAAGAGTTGAAATATTAATATTCATAGATTCTCGCATACCTGTATAATTCAAATTTTCTTTTTTTTCCTCGACGTAGTTATCCGATATGACTCCTGAAAAGACCGTGGAACTGATATATATTTTCATTACAGCTTATTCAACCTTTTTTTGTTTTCAGAGTACATATCCATTATTCTACGAATTTCAATGTCCATTTCAATATTTTCTATATTCAGCAGGAGAATTACCATCCATAAAACAGGATCAAGTTAAAGTTGAATAAATCCTGGAATTCATTACATACACTTGGCTAAAATTTTTCCTCAATTGGTACAGTGTGAAGTAATATTGAATTTTCGAAATGATTAGACCATTTTTAACCGACGAAACCAAAAAGGAGGAGGTTCTCTAGTCAACACGTATATTTTTTTTATCATCATTTTTTTTTATGTATGATCACGCATAACTTTTTACTGAGGCGTCCGATTCCGATAATTCTTTCTTCAGTGGATAGGGTGTACTTCGAAGGTGGTCCCATTTGTATTTAAAAGATGAAATCCTAAGGGTAGCAAAATGAAGGATATTGATCACTCACCCTCTGAATTCAGGTCCGTTAACCGATTCTATCAGGCATAACTTTGTACTGGGATCTTCGATTTGGATGATTATTTCTTTAATAGATAGGGTATACCTTATATTTGGATTTCGAATGAAATCATCCACCCTTACGGGTGGAAAAATAGGGAATAATTGATTTTTCACTTGTGAACATTGGCACACACATACGTAGTTGACAATGACAGATCGCTACTTACATCCGTCAAAATCATTATATTCTATGAGAGGATGGAATGATATACAAAGTAATGAAATGAACTATCCAGAACAACAAAAATAATTTATATTTCAACAAATAGTAAAAGTAGATAATCATATTGTAACGTAAATAAACTTAACTTGGTTTAACTAATTTATTTAACACTTAATCTACAACTTAATTTATATTACTACGCCACTGTATAGCTCGATGGTATGGGCTCGTTCAGACTGTCCACTCCCTCTTGAGGGCTCTCTATTTATCTCCAATACAGCATTCTCGATGTTTCGAATTCTTCCAGTTGGCGACGGCATGTTCCAATTGTTTCCAATATTGACCGTTGCATTACGCGGAAGAGGGACTGGATGGTTCTCGAACATCTCCGGGGATGATCTCATCGCTGTCGACGGCAACATGTGAGGCGACAGGTCCGGCCTAGGTTCGTTACATTGCCCCCTTCTTAAAGACATTTCGTCCCGAAATTTCATCCTTGGAGTGTGACGATATCTGCATGACTCCCCATATCTGCACCGTGAAGTTCGATGGAAGTAACACTCCACGGTCTTCATGATCGGTCGTGGAAGAGGGTTACAGCAAACCAAAATCTTGACGCCGCTGGATCTGAATATCGCCTCCAGCATACTTCTTATGACTCTCCAGTCCAACCCATCAATACCACAGGACAATTTTGGAATTGCTAGATCCACCAGATTCTGGTCCACCATAGTATCTCTCAGTTTGGTGAGACTCTTCCAGACATCTTCATAGGACGGTTTATCTTGGGAATGCCTTTTGGTAACTAGGTAGTAGATGTTTCTCTGGCCTTTCTTCAACTGTAGCACCCCACCAACTTCTGGATTCTGCCCCCGCAGTGTTTGGAGTTGACCAAATTTCTTGGAGAACACTACGGCGATGCCCCTGGACATTCGAAGATCTTCTGCCACACAGTGCGCTAGTGCGTAGTCAGCAGGCACCTCGAAAGGTCTCGTGACTCCTCTCTAGTAACCCATGTAGAACTTTCTGCCCGTTTGAATACAAGGACATAAACTTCTCGAACGTCATATCATCCTCCGGTGGCTTGAGGTGCGAACTTGGTCATGGTTTCCAGCGTAAGGGGCCAACCTGTTGAAATGGACGACCCTTGGTTTCCCTCGGGGTGGCTTATGGATTCGGTACACAAGGTCGTTTATCCTTTTCACGATTTTATACGGGCCTTCCCACGAGTTCCGCAACTTTGGTGATAGTCCACGACGACGTTTGGGGTTGTACAGCCAAACCAGGTCATCAACCTTAAATCCTCCTGCGTCGGCCTTGATGTCATAGGTCTTCTTCATTTTATCGCTGGCACTCTGGATGTTCCACCGGACTCGTTCGTGGACATCGTCCATTCTCTGCCGAAGTTTGCTGACGTAGTCCTCTCCCGCAGTGTCTTGTCCTGGCGGTATCCCAAACTTCAGGTCACAAGGCAGTCGCAGTTCTCGGCCCATTATAATACTAGCAGGAGTTTGACCGGTTGACTCGTGTACTGCGGATCGATAGGCCATCAGGAACAAATGAAGATACTGGTCCCAGTCTCTTTGATGGTCAGAGACAACCTTGGACAAGTGGCGGTTGATCGTCCTGTTCATCCGTTCCACCATTCCATCGGACTGCGGATGTAGGGCCGTGGTTCTTGTCTTGCGGATGTTCAGCAGTAGACATATTTCTTGGAAAAGGTTGGATTCGAAATTTCTGCCTTGATCCGAGTGCAGCTCCATTGGAATACCGAATCGGCATATCCACTCTTTCACCAAGACGTCGGCGACGGTGATGGCTTCCTGGTTGGGCAGGGCATAGGCTTCCGCCCACTTACTGAAGTAGTCCATTGCCACAAGGATGTATTTATTCCCGTGGTCGGATACGGGAAACGGGCCGGCGATGTCAATGGCGATTCTCTCGAACGGGCTGCCTACGTTGTACTGACGCATCGGGGCCTTGGGTCGTATTCGAGGTCCATTGCTAGCAGCGCATACAGCGCACTTCCTGCACCAGTCCTGGACGTCAGCTTGACAATTGGCCTAGTAAAACCGTTGCCTCACTTTCTGCAGGGTCTTCGTCACTCCCAGATGTCCTCCGGCGACTCCATCATGGATTTCCGCAGCACTTCCTCTCTTCTGTTCCTGGGAACAATTATTTGGCGTCTGTCTTCCCCACCAATATCGGCCTCCAACACACGTTTCAGGATCCCATTGTCCAGAATAAGAGGGTTTCCCTTGTGCCCAATAGGACTTAACAGCCGGCGAGTAACCTGCGACTTCCTGCCATGATGGTCTTCGATTGCCCTTCTTCCAGCTGACGACTAAGCCAAGGTCGGGGTCTCTCTCTTGGTCTTTCTGGATCTTGCTGTCATTCCAGTTGTCATCCATTGCCGCGGTTCTACAAAGTGTTGCTTCTTTCTCTTCTGCTCGTCGGCAATGTGAGCAATCATCTGGACATGGTCTTCGCGACAAGGCATCTGCATTCTTATGGCTAGTTCCGGCTCGATGTTCGATCTCGAAATCGAATTCTTGGAGTCTCTCGATCCAACGTGCTACTTGGACCCTCAGGATTTTTGAACTGTAAGAGCCATTTGAGAGCTGCATAGTCAGTTCTCAACAGGAAACTTCTTCCACATACACGTACTTGTAGAAGTGTTCCACTCTTACAACAGCTAACAGCTCTCGCCTGGTGACACAGTAATTGCGCTCTGGTTTGCTAAGCGTCTTGCTGAAATAACCAATGACCTTCTCCTGTCCCTCCTGGATCTGAGATAGGACAGCTCCAAGTCCCACGTTGCTGGCGTCCGTATCCAAAATGAATTTCCCTTTGGGTAGGGGATAGCTCAGTACAGGTGCGTTGATCAAAGCTCCTTTCAGCTTCCTGAATGAGTCTTGACATTCTTCGGACCACTGGAACTTTGTTTGCCCCTCCGTGAGCCTGGTCAGTGGTTTAGCGATGTTGGCGAATCCCAGCACATATCGGCGATAGTATGTGCATAAACCAAGGAAACTTCGAAGTTGGTGAATGTCTTTTGGGATGGGCCAATCCTTAACAGCTTTGATCTTCTGGTCATCCACTGCTACTCCTTCCCCAGAGACAACGTGGCCGAGGTATCGTACTTCTTTTTGGAACAGATGGCATTTCTTAGGGCTCAGCTTCAATCCGGAGTTCCTCAGTCGCAGGAATACTTCCTCCAAGTTTTTCACGTGGTCCTCAAACGATCTGCCGACCACAATTATGTCGTCGAGATACACTAGACACGTGTTCCATGAGAGTCCCTTCAGTACTGTTTCCATCAATCTTTCGAATGTGGCGGGAGCATTACAGAGCCGAATGGCATAACGGTGAACTGCCACAATCCTGAGCCGATGGTAAAAGCAGTCTTTTCTCGATCTTCCTGAGCCAGTTCTACTTGCCAGTATCCACTCTTCAGATCAAGGGTCGAGAAAATCGTGGAACCAGCCAACGTGTCTAGGGTGTCATCTATTCTCGGAGAGGGTAACTGTCCTTCTTCGTGACATTATTAAGTTGGCGATAGTCTACACAAGAGCGTGGCGAGCCATCCTTCTTCTTCACCAGTACGACTGGAGAGGACCAGGGACTGTCAGTTGGTTCGATAACTCCTTCTTTTCCCATATCGCTTGACTATTTTGTCAGCCTCTTCCTTCTTGGCAAGAGGAAGTCTTCTTGCTGATTGCCGGATCGGTCGGGCACCCCAGTATCAATCTTGTGCTGGACCACATTAGTTCGACCCCTTTTCCTTGTCCGGTATCGAAGATGTCTTTTTTGGGCTGTTGAGCTGGTTTTATGTCTTTGGAAGAGATGGCAACTAATTTCTCTAGTTCTGTGGGCAAGTTGTTGGGTTGGCTAATCGTACCTCGTACGCCCCGGATCACGGATGAAACTGACGAGCAGTGCCCCAAAATTGTTCCTTTCTTCAAGGTCACTGGGAAATAATTGACATTCATGACCCTTACCGGCACAAATTTGTCAGCACGCAACAAGGTCTTTCCTAGTGCAATCCCTCGTCCAATTTTCTCATCATGAAGTTTGGGCTCGAACATCACCACGTCTCCACTGCTCGCACTCCCGTCCAGGCGAGCCTCAGAATGGTTTCAGCCCTCTCAGGTACGCTTACATCTTCAGCCAACAGCACACGGATCAACTCTTCACTTCTCCCATGAAGTACCAGCTCTTCTCCGTTGACACGTAGGACGCCGTCTTTGAAATCCAATTCAAACCCTCTGGAATTCATGATGTCCATTCCGATGATTGCATCGTCTTCGATGTCCGCTACAAGTGCCTGATGTTTCACTTTAGTGTTGCCCAAAATTATTTCAATCGGTAGCTCGCCATATACAGTAGCTGGCTCCCCTGTTGCTGTGCGTAGCTTCCAAGTTGTCGGTTCAATCCGTTCCGGTGTTCTGGCAAAGGAAGGCCGAGAATTGTCCTAGTCGCACCTGTGTCTAGCAGCATGGTGCAAGGCTCGTTATTGATGAGACCGTCTACGAAGACACCCTTGTTCTGTCGTTGAAGGATAGCGACATATGCGTTGTTAACCGGGGCTTGCCGGACACATGCCGACGATTGCCCCTTCTCATCGACCTTTCTTAGTTTTCCTGCATCGGAGTCGATGAATGTTGGACATTTGCTACGCACATGTCCAATTTTGCGACAATTCCGGCATCTTATATGTCTTTTCTCAGGCAACACTTCCTTCATCACTTTTCTTATGGCAGCTTCCAAGTTAGCAGGCTCCTGTGAGTCTTCCTCAATCGTTTGAACTTTACTTTGGCTTTTGCAGCATTGTTTTGCTGCCTCAAATTCCAAAGCTCGTGCCAGTGCGTCTACGAGATGTGTTGGGCGAGCTAATATCAACGCTTGTCTGGTTTCTTGGTCACGGAGTCCATCCAAGAATGCCTGAACCGCTAATCGCTCCATTACATTTTCCGGTATGGCTGGATATGCGAGACGAACCAAGCGTGCAATGTCAGTCTCGAATTCTTGTAAGGATTCGCCCGATTTTTGGCAGCGATTTTTTCAGCTGGGAGTGGTATACGTGTTCCAAATGGGCGGGCCATATCGTAATTCTAGATGTTTAATCAGCTGATCATAGTCCTCCTGTTCTTGGGCGGTGAGAGTTTGTAGAATATTTGTCGCTTCTCCACGTAATGCAAGTGTCAGTGCTACAGCTCTTTCCCCTGCATTCCATCCGTTTGCTTTGGCCGCTGCTTCAAACTGCCGGCGGTAATTTGCCCATGGAGTTTTTCCGTCGAACTGAGGCGGCTTCATGGAAAGCTTCCCTATTTCTGAAATGACCTTGACATCTTTTATACCCTCTTGAACTTTATCCACGTTCAAACTCAAGTCCAGCATTGCATTTTCGTTAACCATCTCTGTGGAGGACGCACTATTAATTTGTTTTTCCAGCTTACTGATCGTTTCCTTTATTTTGTCCATTTCTGCCTCGACGGTTCCCATTCTTTTTTTCAGACGATTCGCCACACCACAGAGTTCTTTTTTTAAGCCTTCTGTGTTTTCTAGGAGCTTATCTTCCAGGCTTCTTGAATTTTCTTGAAGCTTCTCTTCCAGATTTCTAGAAAGCTTCTCTTCCAGATTTATAGAATTTTCTTGAAGCTTCTCTTCCAGATTTCTAGAATTTTCTTCAAGCTTCTCTTCCAAAGTCCTCGAATTTTGTTGCAGCTCTTCTTTCAAGGATTCTATTATCGGACTCAAATCACCTCCGGAACTTCGAATAAAATGTTTCGGTGTCCTCACCTTCTTGTATAAGTCCTTCTGCAAGTCTTTCCTGGAGTACTTGCTTTTTACCCGTTGTTTCCAGTTCCCTTTCCTCCAATTCCTGTTTCAATTCCGCTACCTTCAAGTCCGCAAGGCGCACTTTTCTTGAACACATTTTGTCTTTGACGAGGTATCAGTCTATTATCTGTTTCACGCGAAGAGTGTATCAGTTTATATTCCCACGCACAATTGTCCACTTCGCGAAAACCGGGCCACTGTCTATTTTCTGTTTCACGCGAACAGTGTATCAGTTTATATTCCCACGCACAATTGTCCACTTCGCGAAAACCGGGCCACTGTCTATTTTGGGCGTACAAAAAGGTCTATCAATTTATTTTTCTGACTATCCACTCCACGATCACTTGTTTATTTTCAAAATCTCACTTCCGACACCAATTGTAACGTAAATAAACTTAACTTGGTTTAACTAATTTATTTAACACTTAATCTACAACTTAATTTATATTACTACGCCACTGTATAGCTCGATGGTATGGGCTCGTTCAGACTGTCCACTCCCTCTTGAGGGCTCTCTATTTATCTCCAATACAGCATTCTCGATGTTTCGAATTCTTCCAGTTGGCGACGGCATGTTCCAATTGTTTCCAATATTGACCGTTGCATTACGCGGAAGAGGGACTGGATGGTTCTCGAACATCTCCGGGGATGATCTCATCGCTGTCGACGGCAACATGTGAGGCGACAGGTCCGGCCTAGGTTCGTTACAATATTATTCAACTGGTAATACTTGAAGTAAGGTGGGTACGTAAGTACTTCGGAAGTAATTGAAAAACTAGCAGATTTTAGCCACAAAAAATTGAAAAATAAAAAATTTTTAACAAAAAATTAAACCGACGAAATACGGAACTGAAAAGTAAAAATAAAATAAACCTCCTTAGTCTCAGTAACTAAGCTCCTAAACTATCCAAACGAACTATCAACGGACATCATTAAATTACTTCAAAAAAATTATCAGAATGTCACCGCGCAACTCGATGCCATCATTTTACGCCTTACCTAATTCATTTGCTTGTTTTTTTGGCGCCGACTCAAAATTAGTTACTTACATTAGTTTAGGAGCTTAGTTACTGAGACTAAAAAGGTTTATTTTATTTTTTACTTTTCAGTTCCGTATTTCGTCGGTTTAATTTTTTGTTAAAGAGTTTTTATATTACACCACCCTAACAGCTAATGCCCTCCAGCAGGGTGGGAAAAATACAACGAATACCAATTTTAATACATAGTGGATAATGTATAATAATACAAATATTGACAAGATCTATATACGGACATGCAACTCTGTATGTGAACTAAAAAAAAAACTTAGAGGAAAAAAGTGAGTGCTATATAAAAACTTTTTAACAAAAAATAAAAGCGACGAAAAAGAAACTGAAAATCAAAACATAAAATGAACCTTTTCAGTTTTAATAACTAAGCTCCTAAACTAATGTAAGTAACTAATTTCGAGTCGGCGCCAAACAAACAAACAAGCAAATTAATTACGTAACGCGCAAAATGATGGCAGTGGGGTGCGCGGCGGCAGCTCGTCCCTTTGCCGGTTGAACCGTGTCTAGAAATTTGGTAATTTCGACATTTCGGCTCCCATTTTGGAGCCATTTTCAATACAGAAAATGTATTCCACTTTTCTTGAAAATTGCTCCAAAATGGGAGCGAAAACGTCAAAATTACCAAATTTCTAGACGCGGTTCAACCCGAACATTCAATATTCATATATATATATATATATATATATATATATATATATATATATATAATGGAGGGATTGTCGGTTGAGTACAAAAAAGAAAATTTCCTAATTATCAGCCAACGTTTCGTCAGGGCCTACAAGAGCAGAATAAAAACACTTCATTATGTAATTTTTTTTTCATACGAAATTATCAATTGTATACTGTATAGCTAAACGATGGTAAGAAACTGATTATCCAAATACGAGACACAACAGAACAGCTAGAGCAACATTACGATATTGAAATATTCAAAATATTAAAAGAGAAGTTTTAAATAAGGCAATTCGGTAGTCTTGTGATGGTGAAACCAAACTATGACACTGGCACAAAGTTGGTCATCTAATTCAGTATTAGTTGATAAAAATCTAATTCATATGTTCCTCCCGACCTCTGTGTGAATACTAATGAGACCTCCAGCAATAATAGGAAAGATTTCGGAAAGTTGTGTTGGTCATTTACATTAACTATACACCACTAGATGCAGTAACTATAAATTATTCTATTGCGAATTGGTTATGAAAATTACTAAGTTCTGTTCATAAGTGTTGTATAAGATTATCATACATTATACTTAAATTCTAGATATCAGATCGGAAATTGTACGTTTCATTTCTGGATGTTTTAATATTTCAGCTATAGGCAGTTTATATGAATTAGGTTCAGTATGTAGTAAATTTGTGTGCCTCAGAAAAATGGTGGCTGGACTATGCTGTTTTTTCTTTTCTGTTGTTGGTTACGTCACAGTCATATTGGTGTTGTTTAATGCGGGCATCTAATTTGTTCTTTGTGATACCTATATATTTTTTGTGGAAGTTGTGGCAAGTATACTACCCCTGATTTTTGTGTCAGGGGGGTTTGATCTTTCAATTTTGAAAAACATTATTGGTGGATTTTTTACAATAAAAAGCTATTTTGTTATTATCATCTTGTTTTAGGATTTTAGATAGTCCATTACTCAAACTTTTAACTAAGGGAATTTTGTAGAATTTAATGTTGTTATAGTTGTTATTTCTGTCGGTCCGTGGGTATGAGTTTAGGATTCTATTAGTTGTATTTGTGGGAAACCCATTTTCTTTAGCTATTTTTCTTATTAGATTGAAATTTTTCTCTTTGAAATCAAAATGTGCTAGGTTATCAGCTCTATATCTGAGAGATTTCAGCACATATATTCTTTAATATAATGGATGTGTTGATTTAAAATTAATTATCCTCCCGAACTTGTGGGTTTTTGGTACCAATCTGTTAAGAGACAATTATTATGAATACGAGTTGTTAAAGTATCTAAGAAGGGAATACTTCGATTTAATTCAGGTTCTAATGTGAACTGTATGTATTTGTTGAAGGAGTTGAAAATTCTCAAGACTGTGTCCTCAGAGTCCACGGGGATTGATGTAAGAATATCATCTAATATATATATATATATATATATATATATATATATATATATATATATATATATATATATATATATATATATATATATATATATGGAATGGGATGGAATGGAATAGTGTTTATTTGCGGGTGATTACATATGAATTACAGGTAACAGTAATTGACTACAAGTAGCAAATAAGCACATGAATGTCCCACTGAAGTTGACACTTGTTTGTGGGATGGTTCACATATGTGTACCAAAAGAAATGAGATTAATATGATGATAGTACTTACTTAATTCTAAGGAAGTGTTTTTGTCATTATAGTATAAATATAAATATTTTGGAAGAATTTGAATAATATAAATAACAATTAAGAGGTAGTATCTATACATATAGGTTTACAGACATACTCACATTTTTCCACGAACCTACATATATACTGACATGGAATCATACAATGGTTCTATTATAAATGCAAAATAAAATCTAGAATCCTACGTTATGGGATTTTGCTATTGTAATAAAAATTTCCTATATAAAAGATTAATATAAATTATAGATAAAAATGTACTATACACACGAGTTTATATAAATAGATGAATAGATGAAATCACACTTGTTCACGAACATACATATATAGGTATGTCGTCTAAACATGAATTCGCGTAATGCTCCTTTATCAATAAAACTTGTAAATTCTTCAGACGTGTATCAATTGTGTTGAAGTATTTTTTAAGAGGTCTTTCAATTTTTTCTTAAATGAATAAATAGATCGGCTTTCTAGAATATCTAGTGGTAGGCTATTGTACAATTTCGTACCCAAATAATGATAACTTCTTTGTCCAATGGATCTGTGTGTCCGAGGACATTGGAATTGAAGGTTACGCCTTGTATTATAAGTGTGGGTAAGTTTAACCAGTTTATCCCATGGACGTATAAATAAAGATTTATACGTCCATGGTTTATCCCTATTCATATATTGTCTGATATTGCTCTTTTTAAAGTGTAGCTTCCTGACATCTAGTACATCAGATTCTTCATATAAACGTTCACTCGGAAATCTTGAGCTTTTGGATAACATCAGTTTCAGGAAGCGCTTTTGAATAACCCTGAGTGGGCGTAGGTAATTTTCATCCAAGAAGACCGTAGCTTAGGTGACTTTCCACTAAACTGTAGTATATTGTTTTTTTTTGTTTCAGGTCAAGAATATCATTTAATTGTCTATATTTATGGAGAACAAAACGAAGTTATATGTATATATATATATATATATATATATATATATATATATATATATATATATCACTTATAAACAGAACTCAATAATTTTCATAACAAATTCGCAATAGAATAATTTATTTAGAGTTACTACATCTAGTGGTTATAGTTAATACAAATGACCAACACAACTTTCCGAAATCTTTCACATTATTGTGGAGGTCTCATTAGTATTCAGACAGAGGTCGGGAGGAACATACTAAATTAGATGACCGACTTTGTGCCAGTGTCACAGTTTGGTTTCACCATCACAAGACTACCGAATGCCCCAAAGGAATTGTTTACGAAAACTTCCACTACAATTCATGTGTTGCACACGCAGTCTTTGACACATAAACATCATGTTGCGTCCGACTGGATGACGCAATGTGATTTCTGCCGAGCGCTCTGAATGTCAACGTGAAGAAATTCAAGCAAGCGCCGGTGAAAGGCAGGAGTAACTATGTTTGCTTACTTTTTCAATATGAAAAAATACCTCCCGTATAGCAAAACAAAAACAAATTTGAGGTTTAAATTTCAATTATCTAGGACACACCTTTCTGGTTGTACGATTTTTTAAAGATATCAGGAGATTCCTTCTACAATCACCAATGGCGAACATGATCCGGGTAAACCGAGGTAAATATGAAAAAGTGTTATAGGAACTTTTTTTCGAAATTGTAAAATTAAATCATTGAGGTATTTTTTGTACCCTGCGTCGTTTTTTAAGATATACAGGGTGTTACCAAATAAGTGCAAAAGTTTTTTGGGGGCGATTCCTTGTCGAAAATTGAAGGGGGTCTTTCATATAAACAAAAGCTCTTAGGCCTTTCCTTGAAAAATTACACACTTCAAAAAAATTTGAAAAAAAATGTTTTTTTTTAAATTGTTGTAGAGTTGCGGAAATGGCATTTTGTGGGCATGTTCTACCAATAAAAAGGCTACCTATGAATATTTCTTTCATTTTGTTGCGATTTTTTAAAGAGGTGAAACATGAAACCCCTATTCCATTTTTTAGCAGAACTTTTTAACGAAACAAAATTTCTCAATTTAAAAATATGTGTTGGAAAGAACAATTTATTGCAAAACTTCTTCAACTCCTTGTATCCGTGAAAGGAATAGTATCCCGATAAAAAAATAAAATACAACATTGTGCATGAAAGCATCTTCTGTGAATGGAATCGAAAAAATCTAGTAGGTGGCTGTCACGTTTTGTTTGCACAACTTGTGACTTCAATCGTAGTATTTTAGAATTATTACGCTTGTTTTTACTTTTAATGTAGGCATGTACCAGTACAATGTTTTGTGTTAATAGAATATCAAATTAATAGTATATTATGCAACGATCATGTAATGATGGTTATTAATGCACGAGCATTAACCGAGTATGATTTATGCGAGTGTATTAATAACCATTACATGAGAGTTGCATACGCTATTTTTTCTACACCCGATAAATAATGAAGAACTATAAATATTATATTTATATTTGTATTGAACACAATAACAGTAATTACTCGTATTTCTATAAAAAATTCTACAAAATTGTAATTAATGGTATTACCTCGGGTATTACCATGGATATAGGAAAACTATAAACATTCTATTTATATTGAACATAATAATTGTAATTAATCTGATTTCTTAAAAATATTAAGATTATTTATTGTGCAGTTTGAAAAGTTTATTCCAGGTCCCACTGATCTGGAAGTGGAAGGAAAATTTACAATTATTTCATTATTGCTAGTCTCAATAGAGTTCAATATTTTATTGGAAATGCTGATTTTATTCTGAACCGAATTTTCAATGTAGCCTTCCGCCACTGAATTGTATTTCCAGCCACCATGACGTTTTAATGCAGTAATTCCACCGGCATCAACTAATACGGTTGCAGATGTCCTTCGAAAACAATGCCCTGTATATAAATTCGGATCAGGCAGATTTAAAAATGTTGCTATTTGCTTCCCTTGATTACCAAATCTATTAATACCAATGTTTCTGAATTGTGCATTTTCCATTAAAATAATTAACGAAAAAAAAGGGTGGGGCAAATATTCGGCCATAGATTCATATATTTTTTACTAATTTCGTAGTATTTGCCGGTAATTGTAAATGTTCGTTGTACTTTTGTTTTAGTTTCTACCACATTAAAAATTGAGATTCCATTCATATCTTTGACATTTTTACATATTAGGTCATGTAGTTCATGCCTTCGCCATGCTCCCATTATTGCAAAAATCATTGCTACCTGAAACAAAAAATAAATTAAAAAAATACAACAATAAGAAATAAAGAAAAGGAAAAAATGAAATAAAAAGCAGGATGACCTAGGCTAGCTTCGAACCCGCGTCTCATACTGTTCTCTATAGTTCAAATCTAGCGCCTTAGCCCGCTTCGCCACGAGTTAACTTATCAAGTTTTCTCGACATTAATGGAATATATCATGCATGAGTCAATGGAAAATGTAACCATGACAAAATTTTTAAAAATGCAATGGTAGGTAGATACTTACTTTTATAAATAAACACTTTTCATCGGGTGCTTCGTCGATAAACGTTTTTATTTGTTCAAGTGAAAATATTATTGATTTTTTTTTTCCAACATATCCTTCGGACTTTCGCTTTAATAAAGCTTGTAGCTTCTTATATTTAGAAATGTCTAATTATGGTTGATATTTACCAACGATTTTATTATTGAATAATGTGTCCATGTACTAGACGATTTCATAGTTTCCATCAATTCTTGACAATTTCGGAGAATGTCGAAGTATTATTTGTATTTCTCCAGTCCATAAACCGTTGATATAGTTTTTCGTACACTTTCTTAGATTTTTGGGGTAAAATATTTTGTACTGCATTTTCTGCTTTCTCCGATATGTGTGGAGGAGTCGATAGTAATTCTTCTATATCGCTGATATCAGACATTTTGATAATATAATTATCGAAGTTCAGCTATATTCTACGAAAATTTAATACCTACTGATTTTGACAAATAAAACAATTAAATAGGAATCTAGGACAAACGTCAAATGCACAGCATGCTTGATTGAAAAATTATGGGTTTCTATTGATTAAAAATCTGTATCGTTATGAAAAATCTGTATCATAATGGATCTCATTATGAAACGGATTATGGGCATATAAGTGTATTATTATTTTTTTTTTTTTTTTTATTATGTTCTGGTTCCCACGAAAAGGGATATCCTGTAATGTTCAGAGAACATCGTGGGAACCTAGGGAATGAAGGTAGGAGTTGGTGTTCTTCTTAAATTTCTGAAGGTTGTATGCCTCGGGGAACACCTCCCTAGGCAATGAGTTCCAAAGCCTCGCTGTTCGTTGGATGAACGAGTCTTTGGAAAGTGATGTTCTGCAGGTTTCCAAAGTGACCACGAAGGGGTGTGATGACTGAACTTGACGGGTTAATCTCGAAGAGACTGCCAATGCAGGAACGATTGTTGATATTTCAGAAGAGCATCGCCCATGAAAATATCTATAAAATAGAGACAAATCGCCAACTTTTCTACGGTGTTCCAGACAAGTGAGCGAGTTTGTAAGCGAGGCATCAACGACGAGACGAATTGCTCTTTTGGACAGAACAACAGCCTCAGGATATGTTTAGGTGCCGCACTCCAAATATGGGAACAGTATTCCAGGACAGGTCGGATCTGTGCCTTATAGATCATAAGCAGCTGACTGGGGTGAAATAGCTCTTGGCACGAAACAGAAAACCAAGTTTTTGGGATGCACTTTGGCAATGGACCTCACGTGATTTTCCCAGGAAAGGTTATTGCTGATAGTAATACCAAGCATCGATATGGATGGCTTCAGTGGTATGGTTACTCCTGACAAAGTTATTTTAGGCACAGTGAGATCGGCTTTCTAGAGAAAAGACATGCTTGTGTTTTGTTTGCATTGAATTCTACCAAGTTATTAGATCCCCATTCGAGAATTGTTGCCAAGTCCATATTTATATTATTAACATTTCTTCCTCGTTCATTTCTGGTTTCACGGGCTGATATAGGGGCCCTGGAAGAGAAAGCGGTATGGAGGGTACTATCATCGGCAAAGCTGTGTACTGGACATGAAGTTGCTTTCAACAGGTCGTTGATGTGAAGTAGAAATAGTGTTGGTGCGAGAATGGATCCTTGCGGAACACCAGCATTTATGAGTAGAGGTCAGATGAAACTCCATCGACCACTACATGGAGAGACCTGTTTGAGAGAAAACTAGCAAGCAGAGAACACAGCTGAGGGGAAGCCATAAGACGGAAGCTTGGCGAGGAGTCCCTGGTGCCAAACTCGATCGAACGCCTTGGAGATATCTAATGCCACAGCTAAAGTTTCTCCATGCTTTTCAATAGATAGCTCCATATATGTGAGACGTAAGCGAGCAGGTCACCAGTTGATCTCTGATGGCGGAAGCCATATTGCCTATCGTTGACAATTCCTGAGTCTTCCAGATATTTCATGAGCTCGATGTTGATGGCTTTTTCCATGACCTTTGAAATAATAGATAGCAGTGCGATAGGTCTGTAGTTGCTAGGTAGGGCCTTTTGCCTTTTTAGGACTGGCTGTACTCTTGCAATTTTCCAATTGGACGGAAATACCCCAACTTGTAAGAGTGGTTGAACAACTTGCAAAGAACAGGTGTTAGTTCGGGGCACATTTCTTGAGAACAATCGGCGGATTCCGTCAGATCCACAGGCTTTGTTGGTGTTGAGACCCAGCAAAATCTTTCTGATAGTACGTTGGCGAAAGGTGATCTCGGGCATGTGACTGTCAATAGGTGTAATGTTCGGGGTTGTTTTCCCGATGAATCCAGAGTGGAATTTCCAGCAAATAGGTGCGCAAAGATATTGGCTTTTCCTGGGCAGTCGTTGCTAGTGTTCCATCTTCTTGGTTAGGGGAGGAAATGAGCTGGAAGTGAAATTTCTTCCCACAGCTTTGGCGAAAGACCAAAATGAACGGGATCCGTTAGGACATTCAGCAAGATTTGATCTTATTTTGGCTTTGTGGGCATCTTTTGAGCATTCTATTGTCTCTTTACATATGCCTCTAGCCTCGACATATGCTGCTCTGGTCTCAGGGCCCGGATATTTTAGCCATCGATGGTATGATGCCTGTTTGGAAGCCACAGCTCTAGAGCAGTTTCTGTTAAAACAGGTCTTATCGGATGATGTTCTTCTTTCGGTATTCGGTATGTAAGTTTGCATCCCCAACATGATGATTTCAGAAATTGTCCAGCACATCGTGTTGGATCTACTGAAGAGAAACAAACTCTCTTCCATGGAAACGCTGAGAAAAACATACGAAGACCTTCCCAGTCGGCCGAATTGTAATGCCACATGAGACGGGGTGGTATTGTGCAGCTCGATGGTAAAATGGAAAGAGCATGTTGTGGAGATGGGGGTGTGGTCAGAGTTTCCAAGTGGGGCACAAACTTCTATTCTATACGGGTCAGGATTGGTGGTGAGGAAAAGATCTAGTGTATTGGCAGACTGGTTGTTGACATCAGGGATGCGGGTTGGTAGCTCGACCAGTTGTTCTAGACCATGAGTGATGGCGAAGGCCTCGGCTTGACGACCTGCATCATCTGTTTTGTTAGAGAATTTGAGCCAGGCAGCGTTATGTACATTAAAGTCTCCCATGATTATGGTTTCAGCTGTTGGATGGTTCTCCTGAATGTAGTCCAGTTTGAGTGATAAAACTCAAAGAGGTCGTTATATGAAGGTTCATTAGGTGATAGATAAAGGCAGCAGAGGAACTTAGTCAGTTTGGTATCAGATAGCTTGAACCACATCACATCAAAGTCTTTCGGTTCCAAACTCTCTTCACGCTGGCATGAAAGGTTAGCCTTGGCGTAAAGGCAAACTCCACCTTTGAACCTGAATCGAGAATGGAGTTCGTAACCAGGACAAAGCATATGGACCTTGTTGGTGGACGAGTTTACTTGTGTTTCTGTTAGAGCCAGAATATCCGGTTTTTCCGTCTGTAGGTGATGGTGGACGTCATTGATGTTCTTGTTGAGTCCGCGGATGTTGCAAAATTAATTTTTAATGTTGAGTCCCCTCGAGTACCTCTCGCCCGGAAATCCGAATGGAGAGGTATTTTACTTCCGGAGTGTTTTACTCTAGGAGACTTCATCATTATTACTATTGTTCATCATTATTACTATTACCTGAAAATAAAGAAGGAATTGGGGAAAAGGAAAGAGGGAGACCGGAAAGTATCGACCGAACACTGAAACATGGAATGGTCCATTTCACAGCACACAAAGTCGATATGGTGGTATTTCACCGGGCGATGAGACCATCTTCCACCTACGGTTATCCTTTTAGTCGCCTCTTACGACAGGCAGGATTTACCATGGGGCTATTCTAAAGCCGACCCCATACGACCAAATTATAGTACGGGTGTAGAAAAAAATACAAACAAAACAAAATTATTTGTATTACAACAAAGAAAAAGGCAACAAGATCGAACGGAACGGAGTTATAATAGAATAATTAATAAAAAACCTTTTTGAAAACAAGCTTTCATTTGCCGTGTACTAAAACGTATGAAATAAGTTTAAATCATCGCTGACAATGATTTAATTATTTTTTGTTGCATTATTTGGTTTCAAAAAGCTTGTTGCGCGAATTGTAATAAAATTAATACTTTGATAAATTCTTACTTACTAACCAATTACTGCCCTATCAAATTAATTGGTACCTACTTTTATGAACACTTCGCGCGACAATTTTTTTGAAACCAAATAATTCAACAAAAAATAATTAAATCATTGTAAGCGATGACTTAAACTTCCGGATTCCGAAGTCAATATCAGCGAGACAGCTACCCGAACGGGCACACATGTGAGGGCACATGTCGTTGCGAATGGTCCTACATTTTTGAAATGTTGCATTGCATTTTTATGTTATTTTGTTTTGATCATTTCTTTAAAGTAATTTAATGATCTTTGTTGATTGTTTGTTTGGCGCCAACTGAAAAATTAGTTACTTACATTAGTTTGGGAGCTTAGTTATTAAGACTAAAAACGTTCATTTGATTTTTTGCTTTTCGGTTTTATTTTTTATTTGTTTAATTTTTTGTTAAATTATTTTTAAATTTTGTGGCTAAAAGCTACTAATTGCTACCTACTTAATTTGAATTACTTTTAAAATACTTACTTACCCACCTTACTTTAACTATTAACTGTTATATACTATACTTAGTTGGTACCAGCGACTTCGTCCGCGTTGAACTGAATTTTTTTTGTGAGTGTGACAAAAAACGGAAAAAATCTGCTTTTAAAAAAAAATTATAACTCCCCCATTTTTTAGTGCATGCGGGCTTTTCACGAAATAGTAGTGATTGATATGTACTTTATGTGTGAATAAACTCAGGCACTGTCGCATTATTAGTTTTGGCATAATTGCAATTTGAATTTTTTATTGCATTTTATTGCAGCAGAACTGTAGAAGTATAGTACTACAAAACGTATATTCTCACTTTGCGTTAAAATTCTGCAAAATAGGTGAAAAATACTTGCAAACATGACCGAAAATGGGCGAGTGCGTGAAAGCGGCTGAGTAGTGGGGGTAGAGCAGCAAACGCGGGGAAGCGTATGTATGTTATTACAAGCGCGCTGCGCCCGTTATGAATCTGCTGCTCTACCCCCACTCCTGAGCCGCTTTCATGCACTCGCCGGTTTTCGGTCATGTTTGCAAGTATTTCTCACCTATTTCGCAGCATTTAAACGCAAAATGAGAATAGTCATTTTGTAGTATTATACTTCAACTATCAAAATATTTCAGAACTATTGAAATCGGACCACCTATGACGCATATAGGTCCGCTACAATAAAGTGCATTAAAAAAATCAAATTGCAATTATACCAAAACTAACAATGCCTGAGATTTTCACACATAAAGTACGTATCTGGCACTACAATGTCGTGGAGAACCTGCTTCAAAACTTGAAAAATGGCGGTGTTATTAATTTAAAACAAAACGCAGATTTTTTCCGGTTTTCCGGTTTTTCTCCGTTACTAATAATCCAATCGAGTCGTGCCTAGGCTTCTTCTCTTTGAATTTTGATTATCTACAATTCGTTTATCGAAAGTATCGAGATTGCTTCATTAGTTTTCATATTACAAGTCAAAAACTATGAAAATTTAAAAAAAAATGCTTTTAAATGTTTATAACAAATTAAGCAATGACAGTTGGGAGTAGGAAGCATAACAGGATATAACTACGGACCGTCTTCCGTATGATAGCACAGTCGGTTGCCTGGTAGTATTTTTTCCACGAAAAAATCTCTATTGATTGGTCTAGTATTGTACCTGAACCATAAAACCAAAAAAGATTCATATTCTCAAGGATATTATACGTTTGTTCGAAGATTAGCGTAATTTGAAAATGGTTACTGATCGTTGTGTTCTCATTTCAACGCACTAAGCGGGTCATACCGATAAGTATAAGTTATCCGGCCATTATCTCACAATTCTGACAAAGTATGGTAGTAATAATTCTGAAATGAAATGTTTGAATTAGTAGATCCTAAACATGAGAATATTTTATATTTTGCGAATATCAACAACCTGCTTTGGCATCTTCCCTAAAAAAATATAGATAGTTCAACATTTGTGATTTTCATTGCTACAAGCAACCCCAATATTATTTCGGTGCCAAAATTCAGAAATAATCGATTATCGTGATAATAACATTTTGTTTCTATTCAGGATTCAGATGCACCATTTCCCCATGTTTTCGACTTGCTTGGTTGGCATACCATCAAGTGGATCGTCACTATTGGTGCAATTTTTGCACTTTGCACTAGTCTACTTGGAGCCATGTTTCCTTTGCCACGAGTTATTTATGCGATGTCCAACGATGGAGTCATTTTCAAATCATTGTCTAAGGTGAACTCTTGGAGCAAAACACCCATCATAGCAACATATATATCGGGAATATTCGCTGGTAAGTCGTGAATTTTATATTTTGGTTGAATTTATGTTATTCTAACTTCTAACAGGTGCCTAATTTGACGTAGGTGAATCCACGTCGATTTGCCAGTAGTCAAAAAGTAATTCAAGAATTTGAACATAATGCATGCTGTCCGATAAGTTTAATGCATTGTTATGAATGTTTGGCTATAAAATAAAGAGGGTTGGTAGCTCTCAGTAAACCAGATTATGAACTCAGTTCCAACCCAATAATCTGAATTAGTTTATACCAAAATAACTTGAGTCCATATTATTAAATATCAATATTTACGTCTATATTCAGTCATCGATTTTCAGAAACGATTTGTTCGATTTTAATATATAGCATTAAAATAAGCATGTGACTATATCGTACATTGTAAAATAATCCACATTGAAATGAGATTTGATGTGCCAACATTTGGTACTTATATTGAATTTACCTAACCTAACCACAGGAAACTAAAATTTAATTTGACAATAATTATGTACAACTTTACTTACGCATACAGGGTGATTCAAAAGTACTTTGACAAACTTCAGGAGGTGATTCTAATATGAGTAAAAATATGTCCGAAAACGCTTCGTTTCCAAGATACAGGGTGTTGTAGTTTTATTTTTATTTTCGTTTTTTTTTAACTTTCGAAATACTGACCCCAATTAAACGAAAATTGGTATTGAGAGGTTTTTTGAGGTGTCGAATTCGAACCTGATGTTATTATTGCTCTTACTCGTAGGGGGCGCCACCTACACCTCTTTTCTTTTTTGAAGATTCATAACTTTTTTGAGCGTACTTCTAGCACATTTTTCAGTGAAAAAATTAATTCCTCCAATATATCTACGTAAAAAAGCTACCCTTGTTACAAGTCGCTATATGCAACCGTTTTCTAGAAGCGATGCGTGTTGAAGTTATTACCATTATTTTGCATTTTTCACAAGAATGCTTAGGAAATGAATTTGACGTTTAAGTAAGTAGTTTTGGTTTTTTGTAGGGTGCGCAACCTAGTCTATTTATTTTTACTCGTTTGAAATAGTTATTTATGTATCAAGGGTGCAAAATATGTATTTGTTTTAATGCAATTTGCAAGAAATATTAACATTTTATTTCAAGAAATTTTGAATATGTAGAATAAAATAAAATTTAGAAAACTAAATTGAATTCAAATGAATTGTTCAAAGTGTCCACCTTCAGCGAAGATACAGGCATTCAGTCTTCTAGTCATTGAATCTCATACCCGCTCAAAAAATATTGGTGTGTTTCTTATTGTTTCACAGGCGTCTACCATTCGGTTTCTTAGATCTTCCTTGCTCGCTAGTAGAGTTTTATAAACTAGTGACTTCAAATGTCCCCAAAAATAAAAATCTAGCGGGTTTACATCTGGAGACCTTGGTGCCCACGCCTGGTTAAGTTCTTCTACACCCCTACCGATCCATCGATTTGGATTGACAGTGTTAATGAATTCCCTGGCTACAACGCTAAAATGGGCCGGAGACCCATCATGCATAAACCACATGCGGATACGAATTTCTAATGGTACATTCTGAAGTAGTCCCGGCAATTCGTTTTCTAAAAGGTCTCTGTAAGTTGCGCCATTCAGACGGAACGGAAGAAATAAAGGACCTATCAAGTAATTATCGATTATTGCCGCCCATACATTTACAGAAAATTGATACTGATAATGTCTTTCACTAACTGCGTGCGGATTTTCCAGAGCCCAAACATGGTTGTTATGAAAGTTTGTGATAGCATTTCGGGAGAAGTTTGCCTCGTCCGTGAAGAGTACATATCTTAAAAATTGGGGATTTCCAGCCAATTTTCTCAAAAACCCCTGACACATAGTAATGCGTTGGGGAAAGTCTCGTGGCAAGAAAGCTTGACCCTTCGAATATGGTATGGATAAAATTGTTGATTGTGGATAATTCTCCAAACTGTGGACTGAGTAGGATTGAGAGCTTCAGCAATTATTCTCGTACTTGTTTCTGGATTCTCCTCGAGAGCGTTCAAAACAGCTTCTTTCAATTCTGGGGTTCGGACTGCTCGTGGTCTTCCAATAATATCAGCTGCCCTCTTAAAGCTACCTGTTTCTGCCAAACGACGGTGGAGACTGGTAAATGTTGGAGTTGAAGGCAGTACTCGATTAGGAAATTGCTCCTGGTAAAAACGTCTTGCTTCGCGCGCATTGCCATCCGCAAGGCCATAAACGAAATGGATATCGGCTAAATGAGCATTATTGTTTAATAATCCATTTTTTCAAAATTAGTGTTTTAAAACTTACAGAAATTTCAACAAAACAACAAAACGTTTAACTGTCACATAATGTTTAATTACCAAAACTACTTACTTAAACATCAAATTCATTCCTAACCATTCTTGTGAAAAATGCAAAATAATAGTAATAACCTCAACACGCATCGATTATCAAAAAATCGACTTGAAATTTTCAAGTCTAAATATCTAGAAAACGGTTGCTTATAGCGACATGTAACAAGGGGTAGCTTTTCTACGTAGATATGATAGAGGAATTGATTTTTTTCACTGAAAAATGTGCCAGATGTACGTTCAAAAAAGTTATGAATCTTCAAAAAAGAAAAAGGCGTGTAGGTGGCGCCCCCTACGAGTTAGAGCCATGATAACAACAGGTTCGAATTCGACACCTCAAAAAACCTCTCAATACCAATTTTTGTTTAATTAAGGTCAGTATTTCGAAAGTTATTTGAAAAAACGAAAATAAAAATAAAACTTTAACACCCTGTATCTTGGAAACGAAGCTTTTTCGGACATATATTTATTTGGACCATTCATATTAGAATATTGTGAGGAATCACCCCCTGAAGTTTGTCAAATACTTTTGAATCACCCTGTATAATTGTTAGACGAGGGGTAACGTGTAATAATTACAGTCGATTATCTACAAAATATAGATGTGTCATTTTCTAATTTTTTTTTTTCAGGCTTCATGGCTCTCATATTCGACGTAGATCAATTAATTGACATGATGTCGATCGGTACTTTATTAGCATATACCATAGTAGCAGTTTCAGTGCTGATTCTGAGGTAACTAATAAAAACATTTTAGAATGATTGAATCACTAACTATGAATTTCTAGATACGAAGAACCTGCGGACGGACACTATCCTGGACTGGAGATCAAAGGGATAAAACAGAGAGCGTTGAACAATTCATGTACAAGAATTTGAAAACTGTGTTCAATTTGAACAACAACAAATATCCCTCAAAGGAAACGTCCACTATAGTGAATTGGAGTATTGCTTTGTTCAGTAAGTTACAATGGTGACTAAAATCTGTGATTGAAGTTTTCGAAGCATAAGAAAACATTGAATGTGTTCGTTGTTAAAATGTGTATGTTATATATCATTGAAATCTTAATATTGTTGAGGAAAGTAGTCAAATAAGAAATGATATCCCTGATGGAATCCCATGAAGCATAGCATATTCGCTAAATCCCTATTTAGCCTTTAACACTGGGAGAACCCCGAAATAATATATGTAAAAATTATATTCAACCAATATGGGTGAATAATAGAAAAATAATATTTTTATTATAATATTGGTACTTCTAATTTCTTACAAACAGCTCCTTCTTCTTCTGTGCATATGGTGGGCTGGTTCCGGAGAACCGTGCACGTATGTTGGGCCCATTGTGCGCCCACGTGATCTGAGAATCAGCTGGGCATGCCGATTCCTCTGACAAACTCAGCAGTTTTCTCAGCTGAATCTCTTTGACATCTTCTGGGTTCTGAATTATGCTACCCAGGTTGATCTCCCTCTGGTACACCAGAATGGGGCACTCAGTAATGATGTGCGACGATGTCTCGTCATCTTCCAGGCACCATCTGCATATGGGAGCATCTGTGATCCCGATGAGTTCCAGGTGATTGTTTCCCGTTAGGAGCCCAGTCACAGTCCTGAGTGACAGGATCTCTCTAGACAGTTTCTCCTGCCATGTTTTGATGAACTGCTTCTTCAGCAGCCCCTCCATGTTTGAGATGGTCATGCTATTGGGTATTCCCAAGATTGGTTCCGTTCCGACTGGAGTCTTTCCCGATCCAATCTTGGCTACCCTGTCTGCCTCTTCGTTCCCAGGAACACCTGTGTGTCCTGGTACCCATATGAGGCTGACTTTCCTTGTTTTTTGCAAACTTACTATGGCGTTTCTACACTCGGACACCAATTTGGATGTGATCTTGTTTGATCATATCGCCATGATTGCTGCCTTGCTGTCCGAGTAGATGAGAATATGTCCTCGACTTCTGTTGTCGAGGATTTCCTGAACGCAGGTGAGTATAGCATATACATCGGCCTGTAACACTGAGGCGTATTTGCCTAGAGGAACTGAGATTTCTTTTTTTGTACCTTCTTTGTATACTCCTGCGCCGGACATTCCCTCAAGTCTTGATCCATCGGTAAACCAGGTTGATCCGTAGACAGGGGGTCTGCCGGGCTCAGCGTCTTCCCATTCATTCCTCGTGGGGATGATAATTTTTGGTCCATTCTTATAATTCAGAACCGGCGGGATGCTATCTCTTTCCATTCGTAGGAATGGACAGCCCTTCTTTGCCTTGTTCCAAATATTGGAGTGTCCATGGTCTGCCTCCGTGCCAATCCATTGGCCTGTACCTTGGAGTCTGTAGGCAGTACGCATGGCTTCATGTTTAATGACTAGGTACAGAGGTGGCAGTCCTAGCAGAACTTCTAGAGCTCTGGTAGGCGTCGTCCTCATAGCACCTGTAATTCCCAGGCAAGCCAGTCTTTGTACTTTATCTAGTTCATTTCTGGACTTGCTTCTTGTGGTTCCGGTTCACCAAACGTTCACCAAATCGTCGGGCGAATAATCGCCGTATATATCCAATGTAGGATTTTTGGTGTCAAGCCCCACGTCTCACCGAAGGCTCCCCTGCACGCCCAGTAGGAACAGATAACCTTCTTGGTGCGATTTTCAATCTGCTCGTTCCAGGTCAGCTTGGAGTCCATGATGACTTCAAGGTGTTTCGTCGACCCTTTGTGCGGAAGCTGTCTTCCTGAGATACGTATATCTGGAAGAGTTCCTATTTTGCGTTTCTTGGTAGAAAGAACCAGGTCCGCTTTTTCTGGATTGACTCTTAACCCTCTGGTAGAACACCACTGTTCCACTCTGCTAAGAGCTTTCATGGTGATTACTCCCAGCAGATTTACCGGTTGGTCTTGAGCCACCAAGACCAAGTCGTCTGCATACGCTTGTGTGTACAGCCCTGACTCATTTATCTCCGTGAGAAGCACCATCAGAACTCTTCCCTGTACGCAATCAGCATGAAATTCTCTATAATTGGTATGATTTTCATTAACGCACATCTTTGGTTTATGATTTCACGGGGGATGTAAAGAATTGACGATGCCCGATAAAAAAAACATTTTCTCGAAAACTGTGAGGGTGACAGAGAAAACGATTTCACTACGGTAAACAACATCGAATTCTTCATAATTGGGGTTATTTTCATGAACGCACATCTTGTGGTTTGGATTTTACAAGGGGTGTAAAGAATTGTTGTTATTCGATTGAAAAATCATTTTTGCGAAAACTGTAAGGGTGACAAGAAAAATGATTCCATTAAGGTAATCAACTTGAAATTCTATAATTCTTATAATTTTCATGAACGCACCTCTTACTGTACTGATTTAACGAAGGGTGTGAAGAACTTTTGATACCTTGGGAGCGACGGTTCTCCCTTTCAGTTCTGTCGTTACCACTCGCTGCGATAGCATGGCCTCGATCCACCTGATCAGGGTTGGATCGACCCCTTGCCTCGCCGCGGCGTGGCAGATAGACTTAAATGAGTGTCAAAAAGTAGTATCGGTGATATCATTCAAAATGGTTTCATCCCATTGTTCTATGTCGAACCGTTCAAAATTAACAGGGAGAGAGCTATAAAAAGCCATGTATATCAATTACTAATCCGATAGGTACTAATAATAATTTTTTTCGATTTTATTTTCTACAATCCGTCCATTGAGAGCATCATTTTTTTTTATGTTACAAGCGAAAAACTAAAAAAAAAAAACGATTGTTTTGCTCTTAAGGTAGTTCCGCCACGAGACAGTTGAATTAGGAAATTATTTTCGACGGAATCGAAAAATTTCAAAGGACTTTTCGATTTGAAACGCGAAAAAAAAATTTTTTTTAAGAGGGGCACTGGCCCCCCCAATCGACTCTAGGAAATTTCTTTGTTATAGAAAGTCGGCGACTCAAAAAATTGATGTCCCCGAAAAGCGCAGCAAAAAAAAAGTCAGACGCCCCCCTTCCCCCCTCACTAGAAATCATACGTCATGGGAAAAAATTATCGTTTTTCGATCAAACTTCAATGGACTTTTTTGTAGTACTCTTTTGGAATTTTTTTTTTGGGGGGAAGGGGGTATCGTTAAAATCGATGGGGTCAACTAGAAGGAGTTTTTTTTTCGCGTTCAGACGGTCAAATGGTCCCCCGTCCTTCTTTAAAAAGTCCCCTGGCACAATCCGCATTTCTCTACGACCCCCCCCTTCAGGCTGTGCGCTTCCCCGTGGACTATTTTGAATAACGAGAGTAGTTTTTATTATATCTGTCAAACAAAGATGGTCAATCACTTTGATTTTTTTTCACAATATTTGTGATATCCTGCTCTAGCTCCTCCTCGTTTTTCATAAACTTCTTGATTTTAGTACTAACGGTAGAATTAATAATGTGATGTTTGCCTTGCGTTCCATATGTTACTGTTAATTGGGTCAACTTCAATTATATATATCTCGGGTTCGGGATGGTGAAACTCGTTAGAATTTTATAGAGGTGTTGTTCACATGTTAAACAATACGTATGCCAAATTTTAATAATTTCCTAATTCAAGTGTCTCGTGGCGGTACTACCTTAAACGTTCATAACAAATTAGGCAATGATAGTTGTGAGTAGAAAATTTAACAGGAATAGCTACGGATCGTCTTTCGTGTGTGCACAGTGGTTTCTTGTCACAGAATCAATAGAGCAGAAAATCTCTATTGATTGGTCTATTGGTGAATCTCAGAATTGATACATTTGATATTCCTCATCACTATTCCTTAAAATTCAAAGGGTGTTTTTCATATTTCGCGTTTGTTATACAAATGATATTTACCATTATTGAATCTTCCAATTCATCAATTCAAAAACGAACTGAAATTACGATTACTACTTTTTCAGTTTTTATAGTTTGTATGGAACTAGATTCTTTATATTGAGTAAACAGCGAGCAGCGACCCATTTCTATTTGTGTGTGGAATATACTGTTTAATGCACAATAAACATTATTATTATAAGTCACGTTCCACATTTGGTTACCCATTTCATATTGGGTACTTACTTTGATTTTTTTTAACACAAAATATAAAAATAAATATATCAGATTTTAGGTTGGACGGGAATAAATTATTAATATTTGATAAATGTTGGCAATTACCGGAAATTGATAAATGTTCCGCATATTTGACTGCTTTCCTCTGATAGTGAATCGAAAATCATCGTTACTCTGCAATTTCTCCTGAAATGTAAATTCTTTTCAGGTTTATTCACAGGCCTGTTTTGTGCAACTGTCATCAAAGGTCAGAGAAAAATTTTCGTGGAACCCTACTACGTGGTTGCATTCGTGATAACTTTGGTTAGCATGGTTGTTTTACTGATTATCATGGTCAGGCAGCCAACAACAGACGTGGAACTATCCTTCAAGGTAACGAAAAAAATTGGAATTGAATCCAGCACCAGGTGCACGAATATTGCATATTATAAATTTGTACCCTGTTTATTTGTGGAAGTAGTTATTGGATTTGATATGAAGAATACTTCTCTGTTTGGGACCATTGTACGTCCACATGTTATAGGATTGAGCTGAGCTTACTGATTCCCCCAGCATAATATAGCATGAAGACAGGCTAGACGCTGTGGTGTCACACAATAAAAAATAATAGTTTAAAAAAACTAAATAAACACGCTTTTTATAAACAACCGAACTAAAAAATAAATAATTAATAGTTTAAAAAAACTAAAAAACACGCCTACATAAAAAAAACAAACTAAAAAAATAGAAAATAAATTTTAATAAATTTGAATTGAGAATAGTATGAAAATTTTTAATAAATATAAATTAATAATAATGTAAATAAGAAAAAAATTTATTGTATTTAAAAAAAAAGCGTGGGGTGCTTTTTAAGATTCACGCTTTTTTGGAATACAATAATTTTTTTTCTTATTTACATTTGTATTAATTTGTATTTATTAAATTTTTTTACACTATTCTTAATTCAAATTTATTAAAATTTATTTTCTATTTTTTTAGTTTGGTTTTCTATAAAAGCGTGTTTTTTTAATTTTTTTAAACTGTTATTTGTTCTAATCTACTATTAATTCCGTGATTACTATTAGTAACTGTACTTATTTTCCAAATCATTAGTGTGTACAGCTGTATTAATAGTCAAATTTCGATTTCAGAAGTCATTCAAAGATTTTAACGTTGTCAAAGAATCATAATATTCGACTCCAAAAACCCCCACATACCAATTTTGAATAGAATCGGACCATAATCACAGAACTCGTCCACCATTTTGGAGCCGCCATCTTGAATTTCCCAATTTTTACGAAAGAATCATAATATTCTACTCCAAAAACCCCCACATACCAATTTTGAATAGAATCGGACCATAATCACAAAACTCGTCCACCATTTTGGAGCCGCCGTCTTGAATTTTTCAATTTTGACAAAAGAATCATAATCTCCGACCACGAAAACCTTCAGATACCAATTTTGAAGCGAATCGGACCATAATCACAAAATTCGTCCGCTATATTGGAGCCACCATTTTGTTTTGTTTTTCACAAAAAAATTTCTTAGTGCATTGTCACCGGAATTAGGTACACCCGCCAAATTTCAAATCATTCGGACGTCTGGAGTCGGTTACAAACAAACAAGTAAAGCTAATATAAAGCGTGTAAAAAATTGCACAAGTAATCCCTCCACCACACTATATGCGCATTTTAACCCGTTCAAAAACTCAAAATAACGATCGCTA